>VMDO01009257.1:34324-78540 GCA_007922755.1 Pedetes capensis | reverse complement strand
TCATTCACTTAAAATAATTTTCTCTAATTCCATCCATTTTGCTGCGAATGACCCTATTTCATCTTTCTTGATTGCTGAATAGTATTCCATTGTGTATATATACCATAGTTTTTTTATCCATTCCTCTGTTGAAGGGCACTTTGGTTGATTCCATATCTTTGCTATTGTGAAAAGCGCTGCATTGAACATGGAGATGCAGATGTCTCTATGGTATGATGACTCATCTCCATTTGGGTAAATTCCCAATAGTGTTATAGCTGGGTCATATGGTAGTTCTATTCTTAGTTTTTTGAGGTACCCCCATACTGATTTCCATACCACTGTAAAATATTCTTTATTAAATTTGTTTCTATTCTTGGTGGCTTATGTTGATCACCTACCTGAACTGAGATGCATAATAAGCTTCTTTGTATAAACACTCCTGCCAGAATTTGGGTTAGATTCCAGTTTTGCCCCATCTGTCTTTCTTTGCCTTAAGTAAACTGCTATGGTTCACTAATAAGTTACAAAAAATGACAAAAGCATTCTAGACCCTCTCTTCTATTGAATATTGATGAAAACCAAAGGGGTAATAAGTTGATTCTTGGTGAGTCAATTTGGATTCTCTAGGAAGCAGAATCTGAGTTGGCCTGGTGTTAACAATGATTTTAGGACATACACAGAGGATGGCAGACAGAAAACACCTGCCTTGAGACTTGGAGAAACAGGAGAACTTAAATAATGGCTTAGAACTCATATTGAACAGTCAGATATAGTAAAAAGTTAGATAAGAGATAGGGGTAAAAAAAAAAAAACAGGTTAGGTAAGTACCACCAACTGCAGGAAAATTTTAAAAAGGGAGAAGGAATCAACACAGCAGGTCAGAGAGAGTGTGCTATCAGAATAGTGGAGCTTTGTTCCAGCAGGAAGAGAAAATGATCACTTTCACAGAACTTGGCCACCAGGAAAATGCACCAGCAATTCCTCCAGCATGATGGGCACAGATAGTAGAGTTTGGGGGATGACAAGATTGGAGTCCAAAGCGGAGAAGCACTAGAGAAACTGCTGTGGATGATCCCTCATTGTCCCAATAGCATAGCATGGAGAGCATACAGTCTAGGGAAAATTCCACATGAGCACCTGGAGCTTAGATCCATGGGGTGGAACCCTGACAACCTACCAACATCCTGCTGATAAAATGCTGGCAGCACTTCCCACACAGAGAAATTGGAGGGTGAGTTGGGGACAGAAAGAGTGGTTGGTGCCGGCAGAGTAGCCCACCAGTTCTCTGCCACAGAGGTCCTGGCTGCACAGTTTGTGATAAGAGAGTGGTGTGGCTTGAGTCCCACACAGGAGTGCAGGCCTTAGATCCACTAGGGGTGACACAATATCATCCTGCCCACTACAGTTTAAGATCGGCAAGTGAGCCTGGTGAGGGTCAGGACATGCACGAGAGGGCAGCATTGGGTCTTGGCTCACCGCCATTTGATGCTGCCATTCTGGGCTGTGCTCACTGAGACAAGACCTTGGTGTGCAAGCTCTGTGGGGGAAGCAGAAGCTTCAGAAGGACTGCATGGGACATGCTGCCTCCCTCCTAATGCAGCAGTGGTGGTGCACCCCACAGGGTGGTCGCCAAGAGCACCCTGAAACCTGGTCCAGCCCAAGAGACTGGTGTGGACTTTCTGCCATTATCCCCTGCTGGAGGGATGCTGTGCAGAAACCCCTCCCCCAAGCCTTGCCAGCTTTCAGTGGGAGAGCGGGCAGGGAAAATCCCTTTCCTTGTGGTGGAACTGAGAAATCTCAAAATAAAGCTATCATCACTGCTTAGGAAACTTTACATAACAGAGTAATGAAAATGGGACTATAGGCAGAGGCACCAGTAGGGACACAGCTGAACAATGACCCATGGCTTCCCCTGACAGCAGCAGGCAAGAAGGAGATATTGTGGAGCACGGAGCAAAGATGCTCACCTGAGGAAAGTGTGGTGGGGCTCTGTCAGACAGTTGCTGATTGCTGCTGGTAGGAGGGAATGTGGTCAAACCAGTGGTCTCTAGGACTCTGGGGAAGAGATCAAAAGACAGACTGAGTGGCTCACTTGCCAATCTTAAACTGTAGTGGGCAGGATGATATTGTGTCACCCCCGGTGGATCTAAGGCCTGCACTCCTGTGTGGGACTCAAGCCATACCACTCTCTTATCACAAACTGTGAGATGCTTTTTTTTTCTTTCAATTGTTGGGTTCTTTTTTTATCTCTCTTCCTTTTTCTTTTTTAAAATCTTTCCTTTTTCATTTTTAACTTTAGTATAACACTTTCCATTTTCTTTTCTTTTCTTTTTTGTTTTTCTTCCTTTTTTTCCCATCTCCTCTCCCCTAGTACAGAAGTAGGGATGGTTGCCAGCCTATTCCCCAGTCCCATTGGAACTGTGAACTGGAGAGAGGGAAACTGAGGAGTGGAGAGTCCAGGGCATAGTGAAGAGCAACACAAGCTGATGGCTCCCTGAGCCTAGGAGAACTAGTCCATGACAAGGCCCACCTGACGTTGGGTAAGGCTTGTGATTTGGAGTAACAATGGCACAGACTCAACAACCTAAGATACACAGTTTAGGCTGTGGACCAGTTGGGGGCTGGGAATGCAAGGGATGGAGAGAAACAGAGGGACAGTTCTAAATACAGAGTTTTCAGTAGAACTTAGACATCAGGCACTGAGGCTGCAAATTATAGTGAAGGGGAATGAGAGAGAAGCACCAGCAACTCATCATCACCCAAACTTAAAGGAATGCTGGGGGGAGAATCTCTTTGTACATTGAGAAGGTGAAACTTAGCTCCCAGACCAAGCAATGGGCAAGCATCAGCAGAAAAACACACAAAACATGAATGGACATGCTGGATAGGAAGATCCTATAGACAAAATTTCTCAATGGATAATATCAGGCAACCCTGATTTCTGATGATGCCAGAACCAGAATTCAGAACCTTGCTTATAAATATGCTAAGAGACATCAAAGACACCACTGCCAGTTCTATTGAAGCTCTAGATAAAAAGTTATCTCATTTGGAGGAAAAATTCTCCAAAGAACTAGAAAATTAAAACAAAACAAAACAAATAGCAATCCTTGAGATGCAAGGAAAGTTGAATGAAATAAATATTTTAATAGAATCTTCAGTCTCTAGAATAGATGAAGCTGAAAACAAGATTGCCATTACCGAAGATGTACAAGATATTAGTCACAAGCCAAGATGGTTAGAATGATGTATCAATAATACATCAATGTACCAACAAAACAGTATCAACAATATCTCCAAGAAGTTTCTAACAAAATAAGAAAATGAAACCTAGGAATTCAGGGGGTCCATGAAGGAGCAGAAAATAACATAAGAGGATTAGGAAATTTATTCCAAGAAATATTAGATGAAAACTTCCCAAAGCTAAGGCGAGAACTAGATACCTATACAATTGAATCATTCAGAACCTCAAAGAGAGTAGACCAAAACATATCCTCCCCATGACACATTATAATCAGAATGCTAAACCTTGAATGCAAATAAGCCATTCTGAAAGCAGCAAGGGAGAAGTACCAACTCGTCTACAAAGGCAAATCCATCAGAATAACAGCAGACTTTTCCACAACATTAAAGGCTAGGAAAGCTTGGACAGACATCATCCAATCTCTGAAAAAGAATAACTCCCAACCAACAATACATTATCCATCCAAGTTATCTTTCAAAATAGATGGTGAGTACAAGATATTTCATGATATTGCCCTGTTCAAATGATTCTCAGCCATCATGCCAGGCTTGCAGAGGATCCTCAATTAACTGCCACATGCAGGGGGGGTAAGACATCCTCACATAGAGGATCAAAGAAATGAACAATTAGCATGAGAGGAAATTAAGAAAGAAATAAGATAAATATGAATCAAAAACCAGTCACAAATACTGATTTGATGCATAATAATAAACACCTCTTAATAATTACTCTCAACATAAATGGTCTTAACTCACCAATTAAGAGACATAGACTGGCCAATTAGATGTAAAAAATAAATAAACCCACAATATGTGCCATTCAAGAGACTCACCTAACCCACAAAGACTATAAAAGTTTTAGAATTGAAGGTTGGAAAACAATACACCAAGCAGGGGGAAAAATACCAGGAATTGTGATACTAATTTCAGATAGATTAGACTTCAATCCAAAACTAATTAGAAGAGACAAAGAAGGATATTCCATACTACTAAAAGGAACAATCGATCAGGAACCTATAATATTACTTAACATATATTCTCCAAATGCAGGGGCACCTAGCTTCATAAAACAAACTTTACTGGAAATAAGGGAACATATTGGGCCAGACACAATAATTATGGGAGACTTCAATACTCCATTTTCGCCAAGAGACAGGTTATCAAAACAAAATATCAACAGGGAAATAATGAGCCTAATTTGCACCTTAGACCAACTGGAACTTACAGATGCCTACAGAATATTCCATTTATATGATGAGGAATACATATTCTTCTCAGCACCTCATGGAACTTTTTGTAAGATAGAACACATTTTAGTACACAAAAATAGCCTTAACAAATATAAAAAAGTAGAAATCATCCCCTGTACCTTATCAGATCACAATGGAATAAAATTAGAACTCAAAAACAAGAAAAACAAGAAATTTTACAAATTCATGGAGACTAAATAATATACTGCTGAATGATCAATGGGTTATCGATGAAATTAAAGTGGAAATTAAAAAATTCCTACAATCAAATGATGAAAACACATCTGATCAAAATTTATTCAGCAAAGGCAGTTCTAAGAGGGAAGTCCATAGCAGTGAGTGCCTTCATCCATAAATTAGGGAAGGCCCAAATAAATGACTTAATGACACAGCTCAAGGCATTAGAAAGCCAACAACTAACCAATCCCAGGAGGAGGAATCAGATAGAAATTATCAAGATTAAGGCAAAGATTTCCCAATTAGAATCTAAAAACATAATCCAAAGGATTAATGCGAATAAGAGCTGTTTTTTGAAAAGATTAATAAAATAGATGCTTCCCTAGCCAATCTCACCAAAATAAAAGAAAAAAGGCCAAAATTGAAAAAATTAGAGATGAGAAAGGAGTCATAACCACTGATACCAACAAAATCCAGAAAATCAACAGACATTGAGAAATTGTATTCCCCAAAAAACAAAATCACAGAAGAAATGGATGCATTTATTAACACATACAATTTACCAAAATTAAGCCTGGAGAACATAAGCAATCTAAACAGACCCATTGTTGTTGTTGTTAGGTGCCATTGAGTTGGTATCCAACTCATAGTGACCCTACGTGCAACAGATGAAACACTATTGTCATGCTTCTCTGCTATTCATAGGGTTTTCAATGGCTGATTGTTTCTTGGGAGTGGGTTTCTGGGTTCTTTTCCCAAGCCTACAGCACCTGGTGTTCCCAGGCAGTCTCTCATCCAAGTACTAACCAGGCCCAACCCTGCTTAGCTTCTGAGATCTGATAGGATTGGACACCACAGTTGTACAGCTGCAGGCAAACATACTAACCACATACACTGAAATAAAAAAGGTAATAAAAAACCCCCCAACAAAGAAGAGCCCAGGACCTGATGGGTTCACAGCAGAATTCTACCAAAACTTCAAGGAAGAATTAATAGCTGTTCTCTTAAAAATATTTTGAAAAGTAGAAAAGGAGGGAGCACTCCCAAATTCATTCTGTGAAACCACCATCACCCTGATACCTAAACTGGGCAAGAATACATCTGAGAAAGAAAACTATAGACCAATTTCCCTAATGAACATGTTGTTGTTAGGTGCCGTTGAGTTGATTCCGACTCATGGCAACCCTATGTACAGCAGATTGAAAGCTCAAAAATAGAAATACCATATGTTCTCACTCATGTCTGAGCTGAATCATACTTAAAGAAAAAATACTATACATAAATTGATATATGCACAAACTTAGCAAAGAAGAGATATAATGAGTACAAAGGAGGAGGGAGGGAACTGGCAAAGGGCAATGAAGATTGTGGAAGAGGACATAGGGAGGAGGGTCAATGTGGAGGGATGAATGGGGAAAGGATGACCTTAATGTAAACAGTGCAATTTCATGAGTATATTGGAAAAATAGGGGAATATAACCCAAATAAGCATTTAAGTTTTACTACTTAATTTAAGTTTACTACTTAATATTAGCCATTAGGCTGTATAAACCATGTGGGTTAATGAAAGTATTGCCAGAAGTGATATAAAGGATGTATAATGGAAAAAGCCAATGTTATATTACTCTGTACCCCATTATCATTTACTAATAATGGGAGGAAAAAGAATGATTCTAAGGTGTGTCTTTGGGACTAATGTGTAGATGAGAGGGAATGGGAGCAGGAATGGGCACAGGGAGAAGCTAAATGTGATTTATGCAGGCCAGGCAGCCTCCACCAAACAACTTAAGGAGCTCTAGAGTTAAAATGGTTCATCAATAATGGCCAGGACTTCAACCATCTGGTGTTGTCAGTCACTGGTGATGGGATGCTCCTGAAATACTAGGCTAGACTGTCCTCTGGACCTGAGGAAATTCCTGAATAATTGTTAGCAGGAGGCCATCTGCTGGGTGTGTCCCTGTGGCTACACAGTAAGACCTACTTTGAAGAAGAATTTTGATGGCCAATCTTGGTGTCTCCCACACTCTGGAGGTACTTGGGGCCACATTGTCCAGGTCATGGCATTTCCAACCCCCTGTGTCAGGGGGTAGAATGTAGATAAATTCACCAGAGAAATGTCATTAATCTTCTAGAATGTAGACAGACTCAGAGATGCTCTTAACTGGGGCTGAAAACAAAGTTGTTGAATTTACTGTGGGTTGTCAAATGGAGAGACATTATTTTTATGATGAATACTGAGGAACTTTGTATGCTTAGCTATTATGTGTATAGGTAAAGAAGTTCTAGTTAGCTATTAAAAATGGAATTTACTTTTATATATACATATTTTTTTTGCACAGATTTGGGAGCATTCAGCCTTTGCAAAGAGTGCTTGTATTTGAGGCCAAGAAAATTTTTGTTGTTTTTATTTTTTAAATCAAGCAGTATCTCTATATCTATGTGTGAACAAATGCTTGAGTAAGTTTTAGAGTGTTAAACAGTTAAGCAATGAAAATTGGATGTTGGTCAGAAAAATTGTGAACACAAGAGTTATTTATCATTTGTCCCTCTCAGAAATTATCCTGAAATGGCTTGTGTAAAATTTTCACATTTCAATGGATCTGCCAAGATGATTCAGTACCAAAATATACCCTAAAATAAGTTAATCTTTAAGTGGAATTTTTAGTATTATTTATCTTAGAGCTGAGACATGTCTGGCAAACATAATAGCTTGAAGTACAAAGGACATAAGATTATTCTTTTGTTGCAAAATTGGATCTTGAAAAACAACTTAAAATCTCCATTTGTTCTTCATAGATATAATGTCTGATGCACAAAAAATATGTGGTAGGAAAACCAAGCAGCACAAAGCAGTAAAGAATGAAATGTGAGTCTCTTGCTTTCTCTGTTCCCAATTCTACATTGCAGACCATTCTTTTTTGTTTTTTCCAGTACTTGGAGTTGAGCCCAGGGCCTCACACATACTTTGCAAGTGCTGTACCGCTGGGATGCACCCCCCACCTATTTTTCATTTTTTATCTTGAGACAGGGTCTTGCTAACTTATGCAGGCTACTTCTGCCCTTGAACGTGCGGTACTCTTGCCTCTGCCTCCTCAGTCACTGGGATTACAGGGGTGAGCCACCATGCCTGGCTAGAGCAGTCATTCTTTAAAATTTTTGGTATATCCTTCCAGAAATGTTTTATGGATACAAAAATGTACATCTATGTGCTCCTTGACTTAGCATGTAGTTGTGTTTTGAGAAGCATAGTAATCTGAAAATATCAGAAGTTGAAAATGCTAGAATATTGGTTGTTTCTTCTTGTTGACCAAGTGGCTGACTGGGTGCTGTGGCGCATCACTGTTGCCCAGTGAGAGAGTATCATACCACATATCACCAGCCCAGGAAGAGATCAAAACTCAAAGTTTGAGGAACAGTTTCCACTGAATACACATGCTTTTGCATCATTTAACTTAAAAAAAATTTAAGTGAAACCATCACAAATCCTGGACTGTCTGCAAATGTGCATATATGTATTCATTCATTGGGACAATATTATATGTATTGTTTTATAATTTATTTGGTGAATATATAACTTGGACATCTCTGCATAGTTGTATGTATAGGTTTACTTTAAAATTTAAAGAGTCTAAATGTTTCATTGTTTGGAGGTAGTATACTGTATTTAACCAGTTATTTATAACAAACATTTATATTGTTTTGAATTTTTGTTATTGCAACTTTTGTGTGAACCTTCTTACACATATTCTTAAGACTGTATGATAGCAGCCTTAGGATAAATTCCAAGGATTTTTTTTTTTTTTTTTTTTTTTTTGGTACTGGAGATTGAACCCAGGGCCTCATGCTTGCGTGTTCTGCAAGTGCTGGACCACTGAGCTGCACCCGCAGCCCATTTTTTTACTTTTTCAGACAGGGTCTCACTAAGTTACACAGACTGCCTCTGGTCTTGAACATGTGATCCTCCTGTCCTCGCCTCCCTAGCTGCTGGGGTTACAGGTGTGTGCCACCGTGCCCAGCTCTAGAAGTAGGATTTTTGAGTCTAAGGATATATGCATATAAAATTTTTATTTATTTTGCTAAACCACTCTCTAAAATGTGCTAATTTTATCCTATCAGTCAGTAATGTATGAAGATGTCAGTTTCTTCAAACTTATTAACACTTGATTTTATCAATCTGTTGAATGGAAAATACTATTTTATTGATTTGATTTGTATCCTGTAATTATGTTTATGATTATGGAAATATCTTCTGCAAAGCTGGTTTAGTGGCATGGATTGCTTATCATAGAAGGTCTTTATTTTTCCTATGATTTTAAATGATAACTTTGATATAGTTATCTTGGTTGGCAGTTATTTTCTTTTAGGGGTCAAAATACATCAGTCCATGTCCTCCTGGACTTTAGGGTTTCTTAGAGGTCTGCTGTTATTCTGAGAGGTTTATCTTAGTAAGTATCTTGGTGCTTCTCTCTTGTGGCTTTCACTATTTTTTCTTTGTTCTGTACTCTTGGCATTTTAACTCTAATATGATGTAGAGAGGTTCTTATTAGTCACATGTATTTTGGGTTTTAAATGTGCTGGTATATCCATATTTTTCCTGAGATTTGGGAAATTTTCTGCCATAATTTTCTTGAATGGGTTTTTTAATGCCATTAGTCTGTATCTTGGTTACCTCTTCTATAGCACAGATCCATGACTTTGGTCTCAATCATTTCTCAGATGTCTTGAATGTTGTGGTCATAGTTGCCTTTTTTTTTTCTTTTTTATTGTGATCTGAATCTAATAATTCCTGAACATTACCTTTAATTCTTGATATTCTTTTTTCTACCTGGTTTACCAGATGCTCCCCATTGAGTTTTTATTCGATTTATTGAGCTTTTCATGTCCTAGATGTTTATTTTTTTTCCCCCAGAATTTCTTCCTCTTTGTTGAATGTCTTATCCAAGTTGCTGAATTTCTTATCTAAGTTGTTGGGTTTCTTGTCTAGTTCTTTATGTCATTCATCTGTTATATGAATCCTCTTTAAGGCCATTGACCAGTTTTAACACTAGAATTTTGCATTTCTTGCCTGGCATTTCAATCGTTTGAATATGTTCATATCCAGTTTAGAAGAGTGGTTATCTTCTGGAGGGGTCATGCTGTCTTGATTTTTGATATTTCTTTTGTTTCAAGGTTGCAATTTGTTCGTGTTTTGGGATAGTTATCTCTTTTGCCTTTATTTGGGGGTCTCCTTAGTGGGAATTCTTTTCTTGAAGGTGGACTCCCCATTACCACTCTTCTCACATAATTTTTAAAGCGTCAATTGAGATAACAAAGTTGAAAATATTTTGTAATTGCTAAGTGCAATCCAAATGGAAGTTATTGTTTGTAACTCCTATTATGTTAACTGTTCTTGAAATACAACTGAAGACCTTTTTTTGTTGTTGTTGTAGCTATTCAAGGCCATTTAGTGTAACTTGAATTTAGGAGTGGGAAATGGGCAATTCAAACCTTTTATATTACTCTATCGAATCTTACTTCTCTATCCTCCATCCTAGCATAATAGTCTAATGCATTTTAAAAAATCTTGTATGTGGCTTTTGGTTTAATTCTTCTGTAATGCTTAGAGTAAGTTGATATAGGCTTTTAAAATAAGCCCTTTTGAATATATGTAGCAAAATGTCAAATGTGTGCAATGTTTTGCTTTGTAACATCTTCTAGGTAATTTCATGGTAAAAGGTGTTGCATAAAGATGCTAATTTCAATATTATTTTAATAACAGAAAATTTGTTGTTATTTGGTGGCATGGAATCAGTCCAACTCATAGCAACTCTATGTACAACTGAATGAAAAACTCACTGACAATGTGCCATGCCCAGCACTATGTCAGTGCATCTCTGCTATTCATAAGGTTTAGAATGGCTTGTTTCAGGATTGTTTCAGGATTGCTTCAGGAATGGATTGCCATATCCTCTTCCTGTTTTTGTGGTGTTGGGGATTGAACCCAGGGCCTCAGAGAGTGCAGAGTGGCACTCTACCAACTGAGCCAAACCCCAGCCCTAGTGCTTTGTCATTGTTTGTGTGTTGTTAGGTGCCATTGAGTAGGTCCAACTCATAGCTGCCCTATATACTTATTCATAGGATTTTCAATGGCTTATTGTTTTGGCATTGCTTCGGGAATGGGCTGCCACAACCTTCTCCCATTTTTGAGGTGCTGAGGATCTAACCCAGGGCCTCAGAGAACACAGAGCAACACTCTACCAACTAAGCTAAACCCTATTTCATATTGTAAAGAGATTTATCTAAAAAGACATTTAGGGGCTGGAAATGTAGCTCAGTGGTAGGTGCTTGGCTAGCATGTGCAAAGCCCTGGGTTCAAAACCCAGCACTGACAAATAAATACATAAATATATATATATATAAAAGATGTTTACCAAATGTCCACAATGGTGAGGTCCTGGTGTTAACATTTCATATTTGTTTCTATTTTTCTTTTCATTTTTCTATATGGTTGTTTTTTTTTTTTTAGAAATAAGAAAAAATTTTGAAGTTTCTATTTATTGTTTACATAGTTCACGCCCTCCCTTTTGACCATTTTGAAAGTCATTATTTAAGAGAAAAAATACAGTATTATTGTCAGTTACTTTCATTACTTTATGAAAAATTTTATTTGGGGTTTGTAAAAAGAAAAACTTTGAAATATCTGTGAACTCAAATTTTTTATACTATTTCATTGTTGATTGAATTCTTGTTTTGAAGGTTTTTTTTTTGTTTGTTTGTTATGTGGAGGTTGAACCCAGGGTCTCTCATATACTTTGCAAGGGCTCTACCACTGGGATGCACCCCCAGTCCATTTTTTATTTTTTATTTTTTATTTTGAAACAGTGTCGTGTTAAATTATGCAGGGTACATCTAGCTTCAAACTGGTGATCCTCCTGCCTCAGACTCCTGAGTTGCTAGGATTACAGATGTGCACCACCACACCTGGCTTTGAAGTTATTTTCAAACCTCAATTCCTCAGATACTGTGTTTCAAAATTATGAGTTTGAAATGGGGTATAGTGGCTCTCACTTGTTGTATTCCTTGCTATTGTGAAGCTGAGGCAGGAGAATTATTTGAGCTCAGAAATTCATGGCCAGCCTGGGCAACACAGGGAAACTGTAACTTAAAAAAAAAAATTTGTTTGAGTTTGATAACTACAGAAATTTAATTCAGCATAGAATTTAATTGCAATTGCGTGTTTGCCCTTTCTATTGCAAAAGGTAAATATTAGTGATTACAACTAAAGAAAAGATTTTTTTGTTTGTTTCAATGTGATGTCTTATTTCTAGAGGAAGAACTTTTCTTAAAAAGTTAAGATTTGAGCTGGGTGCCGTGGTGCACTTCTGTAATCCCAGTGACTCTGGAGGTGGAGGCAGAGAATCACAGATGGGATTCCAGAGGCTGCATGTGTAAATTAATGAGACTTTGTTTCAAAATAAAAATTGAAAAACAGGCTGGGGGTGCAACTCAGAGGTAGAGTGCTTAGAAGGTATGTGCGAGGCCCTGCTTCAGACCCCCCAGTACCACACACACACATATACACACAAAAGTAAGATTTGGTGCTATATCAAAAATAGATTTGAATTCTTTGTTTCTTCTCTAACAGTTTTCTGTGGAGCACTCACAGATTAATATGAAGATAAATAGTAGTAAAGAAAGCTGAGTAAGCATACCATAAAATCTGGGAGACAATCAGCTTTCTCTGGAGTGTTTGTTGTTGTTGTTGTTGTTGTTAGGTGCCTTCGAGTCGGTATCCAACTCATAGCGACCCTACATACAACAGGTGAAACACTATTGTCAGTGCTTCTCTGCTGTTCATAGGGTTTTCAATGGCAGATTGATTATTGGGAGCGGGTTGCCAGGTCCTTCTCCCAAGCCTGCAGTATCTGGTGTTCCCAGGCAGTCTCCCATCCAAGTACTAACCAGGTCCGACCCTGCTTAGCTTCCAAGATCTGACGGGATTGGATGCCACAGGGCTATAGCTGCAGGCTGGAGTGTTTGTATGAGTAATTAAATGATAAATATGAAATTGGGCAAAGGTCTCAAAAACAGCACACCATCCTTATGCTGGATACTGTCAGACATTTGACATGATTGTATTTTGCTTTTACAACGACCCTGTGAAGAATTTATTGTCCCTGCATTTTAGGTGAAATTCAATATACAAGATCATACAACTAGTAAGTAATAGGGCCTAGGTCTGTTTTCAAAACACATAATGTTTCCTTTGTACTCAGCAATCCTCCCAGATACTAAGGCTGTAAAATTAAAAAAATCTTAAAAAATTAGTTTAACAAATAAACTACACATTATTGTTATCACCAGCCCCTTTAAATAGGTTTTCTGTGTATGTTTACTGAATTTGCCTGACTGGTCAAGGTTAAATTAAATTATAAAAGGGGAAAAAAAAAGCTAAGAATGGTGTCAATATAAATGGTCTAGAAAATACATGCAATTGTTCTAACAAGATAAAAATAAAGATCCCCACAGGAAAAGTTACTATCTTAGACAGAACTGGAACCCATGGACATATAGAAAAATATTGCCAAGTAAAAGATAGAGAAGACTTAGATGGGGAGGGTGGGAGGGTGGGGGAAGCATATGGGAGGGTAAGGGGGAACCTATATAAATAATGTACATCAAAATGCATATATGGAAATGTCACAATGAAAAGCATGTCAGAATGAATCACATTAAGGTGTACATTAAAAATTTCCAATTAAAAAAAATTAAATTATGCACCCTGATTAGGCTATGCTATGGAGTCAGGAATATATTTGAGGAAATATAAAAGTTTTATGGATATGTGTGTATGTATACATGGTATAGGCTGGGGTTTATCTCAGTTGGTAGAGTGCTGGTCCGCATGCTCTGAGGCCCTGGGTTCAATCCCCAGCACCACAAAAATGGAAGAACAACCTGGCGACCCACTCCTGACACAATCCTAAAACAATCAGCCATCAAAAACCCTATGAATAGCAGAGGAGCAGTGACATAATGCTGGACATGGCATAGTGTGGGGAGGTATCTCATGAGTTGGGCCTGACTTGATGGCACCTAACTTTTTAACATACATGTTAATATATGTACTATATGTATATATTACATATTATGCATATTTTATATATTGTATATCTTTACATTGGGAGAAGGGCCTGGCAATCCACTCCCAAGGCAATCCCGAAGTAGTCAGCCATTGAAAACCCTATGAGGGTCGCTATGAGTCAGATACCGACTGGACGGCACCTAACAACAAGAACAACATATCTTTACATACACATTGTATGTAATATATTCATACATGTGTATAGATAAAATTTTTTTTTTGAGGAGGAGAAACTTCAAAGAGCTTATTCAAAGAAAAAATGTTTATATTCACAGCCTGTGAATACTCTTTAATTAAAAATTTACCAGTACATAATCCCCCTTAAGGACATAGAAGAGGCCTTGAAAGTTCAGGGGATTTTCCCTTTCATCTGTCACAAACTCCTTTTTTTGGACAATGACACAATGCTCTTTCTTTATGACCACCACTTCTGTAAATATGTTCATTTGGTTCTGAAATCCAATAGTATCTTTTATTTCTTCAAGTTGGTAAAAATGTTGTTTTCTTGTTTTGCCTTCATGTTCCCTGGTTTGGGAGTGATGCTGAATATATCTCACCTGTATGGCAGTTTAGTCTTGATTCAGTAATATGCTGGTATTTTCTCCATAGTAAGGCAAAAAAAAATTCCCTTTTTTGGTTTTAGTATTGGATGATTGAGCCTATGGCATCATGCATGCCAGGCAAATGCTCTACCACTGAGCAGCACCTCCACCCCCGTACCTTTTATTATTTTGAGATAGGTTTTCACTGAGTTATGCAGGCTGCCTCTGGCCTCAAATTCATGTTCATTCTGCTTCAGCACCCCAAGTTACTGGGATTATAGGAATGTGCCAGGGGTCCCAACTCACTTTTACGCTTTAAGTAAAATTCAGGTATGATATTGTAATACTATTTCATCAGTGCTGACTGATATTTTTTTGAGCTGTTGGGAACCAAACCCAGGGCCTCATGAATGCTAGGCAAGCACTCTACCACTGATCTTTACCTCCAGCCCCAGTACTGAAGAATTTAAATTAACCTGTTTACTGGAAATATTTTTTTAAAGGAAACAAAATGTCAACATTAGATGTCTCACTGAGTTAGTTTTGAAAAGAAAAGAAATGACATGAAAAATCATTAGGAGACCCTAAGAGAATGGGACAATTTTCAAGTCTATATTGAATGAAGAGTCCTTGGTATTTTGTACTATTACTGGTGTTATAAACTTTATAAATTTTGGCCACATTCTTCTAGTGAAGACATTTGTTTGCATGATGAATTTTAGCAGGCTTGTTAGTGCTATTAACGTCCTTTAGGCATGTTTGGAAGTTGCCAAATCTGAAGGTGAGTTTAAAAGCCAATGACAAAGCCAAAGTTTCTTGGGCACCATGATGACTATTTGGCATATGAATGTATGTTGTTGTTGTTAGATGTTGTCAAGTCAAGTCTGACTCATAACGACCCTATGTGCAGGAGTTTAAATACTCCCTGACACTGTGCCATGCATGACACTGTTAGTGCTTCTCTGCTATTCATGGGGTTTCCAATGGCTGATTGTTTTTTGGGAGTGGGCTTCTGGGTCCTTCTCCTAAGCCTACAGTATCTGCTGTTCCCCAGAGGTCTCCCATCCAAGGTTTAACCAGGCACGGCCCTGCTTAGCTTCTGAGATCTGATGGGATCAGATGCCACAGTGGTATGGCTGCAGGCATGTGAATGTATATATACATAAAAAAAATGAGATCATAAACACAGCACCAGGATAGGTCTTACTGCTTGATATTGATGCACACAGTAATGCTTTCCCCTTTTTTCACCCAGAAGCATCATGGGTAAATGTGGCTTCTCACACAGGTTTTAACATGGTGGTTGAGTGCTGAGTAAGTGGTCAAACACTGAACAAAAATTCTCTTGAAAATATTGGTCAGGAACTGAATGTTTGAGCATGGAGCAGCTTGAGTGTTGAGGTACCACTGTATGTGGAAGGATATAGATAGGTTACAGGTAAATACCATGCTTTTTTTTAATTTTTTTATCTTGAGACAGGGTCTTCTACATTATTCAGGCTGTTGCTGGTCTTGAATCTGCAATCCTCCTGCCTCCACTTTTGAGTCACTGGGAGTACAGGTGACAGCCACCACACCTAGCCTTCTTTTCCATGTTATATAAGAGACTTAAGCATCCATGGACTTTGGGATCCACAGGGGACCCCAGAACAGATTCCCTAAGGATATGAGGGGATGACTATATGCTGTTGAAATATTAGTGTGCAATCTTTTTTCTTATTTATTTATTTTTGCAGTACTAGGGGGCTGAGTGTAGGGTGTTGTGCATACTTTTGCAAGCATTCTACCACTGAGTTGCATCCCTCTTTTTAAAATTTTTTATCTTGAGATAAGGTCTTGCTAAGTTATGCAGGCTGCTTCTGTCCTTGAACCTGAAGTCCTCCTACCTCTGCCTTCCAAGTCACTGGGATTACAGGTGTGAGCCTCCACACCCAGCTGTTTCTTTTCTTTCTTTTTTTCCCCCCTCCCCAAGTGTCTTGCTAAGTAGCTCAGGCTGGGCTCAAACTTGTGGTCCTCCTGCTTCAGCTTTGCAAGGGCTAGAATAACAGGTGTGTGCTAGTTTGACTAGTTTGTGTAAAATCTTTATTTTACATTTGGAGTTTTTCTAAGGAAGCACTTTAAAAGCACCATTAAAGGGAGGCTAAGAAGGCAAATGGGGCTGGGATTTAGCTCAGTTGATAGAGTACCTCTCTGCAGTCTCTGAGGTCCCTGGTTCGATTCCCAGCATCACAAAAATGGGAGAAGGACATGGCAATCCATTCCCAAGGCAATCCCAAAACAATCAGCCATTGAAAACCCTGTGAGGGTCTCTATGAGTCAGACACATCTCGATGGCACCTAACAACAACAACAACAACAACAACAACAACAAGGCAAATATTAAAAGTATTCATTTTT
Organism: Pedetes capensis; assembly: GCA_007922755.1. NCBI lineage: Eukaryota > Metazoa > Chordata > Mammalia > Rodentia > Pedetidae > Pedetes > Pedetes capensis. The sequence goes on along the minus strand of VMDO01009257.1, from coordinate 61,825 downwards.
CTTCTTCTCTTTGTGCAGTCACAAGAGTTCAGGCAATAGGATTGGAAATGATTAGAAAATATTACAGGAAGAGAGTACTTTAATAACCCCAATAGAACTGGCCTTGTGCTGTTAAACATGTTGTCTTTAAAGCACAGGGGTTGGGGAATTCATAGCCATGATTCCTTCTGTAATATTCATTTGCTTCAAGAGATTTCATTGATGTATTTCACAGTATCTGTTTTATAGATGATAAGAGCTAAAGTGTTTTTTTTTTTTTTTCAATTTTCTCTTCCTGCAATTTGAGATGGATTTTTCCTATAGTCTGAAGTTTTTAAATGGCTCTGGTGATTGGGGTGACAGGGACAGCTTCTCCTCCCTGAGCTGTGGTGGTTTCTACTGCAAATGCTACCATGAAGGATGGATGGGCTATTTAGACCATTTTGTATGATCTTATATTCATATTCATATTCATCTCCACCCAGCTCCATTGCCAAAGTCACAATCTATGTAGCAATCTTAAAAACCATTTTAAATCATGGACTAAAGTACATGTATAATTCCAGTAAATCTCCAAATAAGGATAGGTTTGCTTGTGCAGATTTATTTTTAGCTGGGGCAAGTCTTGAGATGTGCCACATAGTACACAGCCAATCCCCCTTGTTTATCTTCTTGAATGATGTTTTTACTCCAGCACCCTGCAGATTGAGCTATGGCAAGCATTACCTGGGTGGTGTTTTTTTCATGTAACGTCATCTGCCAGCATTGACTCCAAAGTTGGCAGCAACAACTTCTCTCTTCATGTTCTCCCCAAGGGACAAATGAGCTGTGTGGGCTTGGATTTTTCAGTTGCTTGCTCCGATGATGTAACCATCATGACTCTTCATCCACACATGCTATGGCTCAAGAGGCTGAAAACCCAATCCAGGCTTTGTCAATGTGTCAGTAGCATGTGGGCGCCTGTGTGTGTATTGGGGGAGAAAGGGGAATTCCTTCTCTGTCTCACCTTACAGCCCTGTCCAAAAACGTAGCTTCCTGATTCTGAGTAGCCTGTGTTCAGACCTGCCGTATCCTCTGGGATAAACCTTACTGTGATTTGAATGTTTGTCCTTGAGAATTCATATGTTGAGAACTTAATTTCTAAAGTCAATGGTATTTAATATTAATGGTATTTGAAGGTAAGATTTTAATTTGTTCCTGGATTATAGGGCTAAGGAGGGAGTGGCTTTTATTTATTATAACGGCAAACTCTTACTGACATATTTCTGACATGCCCTACTCTACCTTGGCACTGTGCAGAGTTCCCACCAACAAGAAGACTCTCAGCACATGTGGACCCTTGACTTTGAACTTCTCAGCCTCCAGAATTGTGAGGAATTAATTTCTTATCTGGATAAATTACCCAGCCTCAGGTTTTCTGTTATAGCAATAGAAGGACTAAGACCTATCTGATTTTCAGACTGAAGTTTAAACTTAACTTTAAACTGTAGGATGGCTTGACCTCTTTTAAGTAATTTCCCTGTCATGTATATTTTGGAAAAAGCAGGATACACTACAGAGACCAGAATCTGGCTCACAGGGTAATATATTCAACCACTAGAAAAATATTTCTTGAGCATTCATTATGTGCTGGACACTGTTTTAGGCACTTAGTAAATGACTGAACTTGGTCCCTTAATATTATGATCTCAGACATATTGTATTTGTGTGAATATCTTCTATTTGCCCTTCCAGCCTTTTTCACTCTGACTTGAACCCCGGAGGAGCCCTTACAGGCTCCATGGAAGGACTTTTTATCTTCTGGTTTTCTGTTGTGTTGGCCAATGAAATGCATAGGCAGGAGACCAGAGGGAGAGAGGACAGTGAGCTGGGGTGTTTATTTTCCCACCTCCTACTGGGGGAGAATCAACTCCTATCAGATTGCCTTTTCCACATGGCTTTCTCTTGCCATGTCCCTCCAGGCTGAGGGGCTGTGATAAGTGCCACATTACCAGCCCCAAGGCACTACGTTACCCTGCAAGCTACACCCTCCCTGTTGCTGTGGTAAAAGTCCCTTTATCAACATTTCCTTAAATTGCATCTCTCTTTCCTTCCAGAACCCTCACTGATACAGTAATAGTAACTAATGAGCCCATATCATAGACCAGCAGCTATGACTTTCACATACATGTATTATTGGATTTGATTATTTCCAAACCCCAAATACAGTGTTAGGTTAATTTTGACAAATATAGAAGCTGAACTTTAGAGGGATTTGGTAGCTTCCCCAAGGCCATACAGAGAGTAAAAGACAGAATCTGGTCATATGACTTCCCAGTCCAGGTTGTTAATTGTCCTGGCTCTCTAGTGGCTCTTTGTGAGGGTGACAGCTCTCCCTTGCTGTCATTAACATGTGGCCAGAGTGAGCTGTCCATTATCTTTTGTTACATCTCATAACTCAGCCTCAGGAACTTTGTCCCATTCTACTCAGCTTTGAGATACAGAAGTAAGAACATACAATTAGCTTTGTTATCATAATTTCTGAAGTTTTAAGCCCTGAGACGTAATTACAGAAGAAATCCCAGATGATAAATTTAGTTACTTGACAAGTCAGTATATATAAAGGCTTCTCCTTCCCACTGTTCAAATCAGCAAATTCATAAGCAGAAATGACCTATTGTAACCCTGAGGATAAATGCAGATATTAAATTGACCCATACTGACTTGTGTTTTGTGTGGCTTGGCTGACTTTGATAATTAGCATGGGGAGGCTGCTTTATGTCTGTCATGCTAGTGGGCATAGCAGCCAAGGAAAATCTACGGCCACAGTCCATGATGTCATCACCTTCCCCAGCAGAGAATCCTTCAGGGTGCTATTTTCATATTTAAAAAATCTTTTTTCTCAGTGTTGGGGATCAAACCCAGGGCCTTGTGTATGCAAGATAAGCACTCTAACATTAAGCTGCATCCTCAACCACTATTTTTGTGTTTTAGTCTTCTCAATATCATTTTCTGCCTGGTTTCCAGTCAGATAGAAATGTTCACAGGATAGACAACAAAACAAAACAAAACAAAATTAACTCTTTATAGAAATACAAGTATACTAGGAAGAAAATTTAAGGCCATTTGTCACATGTTGGTGAAGCTTTGGCTCTTATTAAACTATTCACAGAGTTAAAATCATTCCGCCTTTAATAGATTTGGAGTCAGATACCTGTATATCATTCATTTTTACCCCTTTGAATGTGCAATCAGATTTTTTTCCTCCCCTTTCTCAACCTCTCCCTTTCTCCCTCCTTTTCTTCACTACTCCTCCTCCTCCTCCTCCTCCTCTTCCTTTGTTTGTGTGTGTGTTTTAGATTTGGAGCAAAGCTTCCTGGAAAATCATTTCAGGAGTGTGGTGGATGTGAACGTAAATATTTTGCTTTTCAAAAATTTGTCTTCATACTCAATGTAATTCACCAAATTATGTACCTTTTGAGTCTTCTGCAGACATGAGTATGGGTGGGAAGTAAGAGCATAAAAAAATCAGAAATTTGCTGGACGCGGTGGTGCAAGCCTGTAATCCCAGCGGCTTGGGAGGCAGGCGCAGGAAGATGGCAAGATCGAGACCAGAGGCAGTCTGCACAACTTAGTGAGACCCTGTCTCAAAGAGTAAAAAAAAAAACAAAGGGCTGAGGGTGCAGCTCAGTGGTCCAGCACTTGCAGAGCATGCAAGCGAAGCATGAGGCCCTGGGTTCAACCCCAGTATGGGAAAAAAAGAAAAAAAAATCAGGAATTTAATGCAAAAACTCCTGATTTCATCTATAGGACAATGAGTGATATTGGTGGATAATGAGTGCCCTCTGGTAAGCTGGGGAATCTGTTGGCCTGCACATTTCCTTAATTTAGTAAAAATTCTGATGTCCCTTATGCACAGTGCTAATGGGACTTTTAATGAGTTTTATGGGGATGGAGAAGTGTTTGGTAAAGTAAGTCACTCACAAAGAGATGAGAAAAGACTGTCTTTCCAGAGTTCACTTAAATCTTCTTTAAAAGACAGTGATAATTTTCAGAGCAGCTTCCTTTTCTGTTTAGAGCTCTTTTCTTTACCTCTATTTGTGTATTCCTCCATATATCTGATCAATAGCACAGCTTTCTCTATTTATATCTTTATTAGCATGAACAAGTGAAAAATACTATAGGGACTAACTACCCTGACTCCTTTTACTCTTCTTTTTTCTTCTTTTTGTTGTTTGTGTTTGGGAGTGTCACAGCCCAAGTTTTATATACCCATGTCACAGTAGAAGGTAATTTCTAAATAAAATCAACAGGAGACCTTTGACTTTCCAGTAAGTTATTTTCCATGTTTGCTGTGCTTCTCCTTGTGCCTGCCCTGTCTTTGTACACAGTGTAGGTTTGATTTCTAAGGCTCACATTGGAAGTTACTCCTTCGGGTTTTTTCCTTGGTGTTTTCAAAGGCAAGAAAAATTTCTCACCTCTGGAGTTCTACTCTGCTGCAGGTAAAGAATTTAACAGCTATGGGGGTGATAATTAGAGCCAGTAATAATTTGTCTGACCTGCCCTAGTCACTAAATTGTACAGTAGATCTCCCTTTCATGTTTTAAGATGGTTATTTAACTCTCTACATATGTGGTTTAAGAAATTCACAGTGCTTCAAAGTCATTGATAGGGAGGTTTTAGCCCAGGGCGTCTAAGCGAAGGTATTGCCCATATAGGTTTATGCAGGTGAGCTACAAAGTGTCTGGCAAATGTTATTTTCAAATAATTTACAAGTATTTCCTTTTAAGTATTGGGATGAAGGGGAAATTCAGAGGTCAGCAATCTGTGTTGATCCAGTGTTGGTCCAGCATTGCAGGAAGGGGTGGGGATCCTTGGGTTCAGAGAGATGGGGCAGCAGCATTTACTGAGAGGATCCCAAGGAAGGCATGGAACTGGGTTCTGCTAACCCAATCCAGAAGCCTCAGTGTCATCTTTAATTTCTCCTTCCCTCTTATTCTCAGAATCACTGTCACCTCTGAAATGTCTGAGCAACTTGACCTTTTTTCTATTCCTACAGTTACTGCCTTAAAACAAGTCTCATCATCTCTCATTTGGGTTTATTATTATATTAGCTTCCTAACTGATGAGTTGTCTTAGACTGTTTGGGTTGTTATAAGAAAATACCATGCAGCAGGTGGTTTGAAAACAGTAGAAATTTATTTTCACAGTTCTGGAGGCTGAAGAGTCTCAGATTAAGGTGCTGGCCCTTCCTGGCTCATAGATAACCATATTTTCATCTTTTCACTGTGTCCTCAGATGGCAGAAGGGACAAGGAAGTTCTCTGTGGTCTCTTTTGTAAGGACCCTAGTTCTATTCACCAGAGCGTCACCCTCATAACCCCACCTGCAAATACCATAACCTTGGGGGTTAAGTTTCGACATGTGAATTGGAGGTGAGGACAACACACATTCAGTCCATAGCATCAACTTGCCTTTTCCCTGCCCAAGAAGTGGAGCGGTTTCCTAAGATACAAATCTGGCCATGTGTCCACCCTGCCTGAACACTGACCCCCACTGTCCTCGCCACACACACACAGACACACACACACACACACACACACACACAGAGACACAGAGAAAGACAAACACACACACAGACACAGAGAAACACACACACACACACACACACACACACACACACACACACACACACACACACACACACTTCTAGTTCTGCTGCTTCCCTTACTCTAAAGAAGCCCAGTCTCCACCTCTTTCTCTATGGGACACATGGACACATGGAAGGGAAGTGGCTTGCTCATCAGTATTGAGGGATGAGGGGAGGAAGGAAGAAGGAAGACTGTAGCAACAGTCCTGATGTGTGTGGAAATCCACGATGTGATTTGGGTACACCTTCTGATGGGTCTGCTGCCTTTGAGAAAATCACTCTGTGGCACTAGAAGGAGAGACACCCTGCCTCCGTTCATGGAGTCTGCCTTGCCACCTCTTTCAGGGCCTCTCTGACTGTCACTACTGTGGTTCCCACCCAGAGCTCTGACTCATACCCACAGAACCTCTTCACTTTTAGAAATACCTTTCTAAATACTCAGGAGCCAAGGGAAGACTCTTCAACTGGTTAGATCTTCAGCCGTGCCAGGTCTTTCCTGAGCTGGACCAAATCTCAGGCTCACATTCCTTTCTCCAACAACATGGAGCTCAGACCATAACCTCTGGTGCCACACTCCTGGCTTCACACATGCTTTTCCTGGCACCTGGTTAATTCTCTCATCCTTCATGTCCAAATGTGTATCCCTTCTATAAACTTGTCCCTCCCTGGCCCTTGGAACTTATCACTCTGTTGTAATCCCCCAACAACTTGCCCACCATGGTCTATTTTATCATTGACTCCCTGTCATTTAACCCACCACCTACTGTCTGGCACATACAAGATGTTCAATCCTTGTTTCTGGTGTGAATGAATGGGGCAAACAATGGGGAAATAAGCAAGGATGGTTCAAGACATGTGAAATTATCCAGGAGACATGTTGCCTCTCCTCTTCTTTCTTCTTTTTGCACAGAATTCCAAAGCTCTGACTTACTCTACACTTCATCTTAGTTTGCTAAACTCTAGTCCCTCAGGACTGGTATGATTTTTGCTCGCAGTTTGCCTTTGCCTTGTAGTTCCACTCTTCCTCCTACATGGAAGGCACTGCTTTCCTTCTGTAGCATTCAAGAATGAATGTCCTAGATATTTTGTTGCTTTTATAAAGGGGACCTTCTTACTTTTCTCATGAGTCCTGGCTTTCCCTTTTGCACTCCTGTGATTTGTCATGAGAAGAATATGCTTGTTGTTCTACTGCCCCTTCAGCCTGGGCCTTAAAAGGAACACACATGGGACAGATTATAACCCATCTTCATCCTGAATTGGAGCCACCTTACTGACTTGTATATTTCAGCGTAAGCACATAAAGGTCTGTTTTTTTTGATAGGGTGCTGAGTTATTTGGAATTGTTTGTTACCTGGCATTATTGAAGCAGTTAATGACAAATACACCATCTGTACTATAGGAGGTGATGGACTCATATTGATCCCAAAGTAAAATACCTACTCAGAAACATAAAAACTATGGGTGATACTGTGGATTACCTCACTTGTCATCCATTCCAACCTCATGCTATTATTGTAAAGCCATAAATTGCATCTCCCAGACTTCATTTTTTTTTTTTGAGACAGGATCTCACTAGCTGAGATTGGCCTCAAACTCATAATCCTTTTGCCTCCACATCCCACATGCTGGGACTGCAGGTGTGCAACACTATGCCTGGCAGTCCCAGATCCTCTTGCAACTAAGATTCCAAATGTAATTAAGTTACATTAATTAGATGAAGTTGTGTGAAGCTTGAATTTTGTACTGAGTTGAACAGTGCCTCTATTTTTTATTGGTATAGACCATGGTAGACCATGGAAGAAGCTTCCAGACTCAGTAACTTTCTGCATAGGTGATGGCAGCTTTATTTACCAGAGGCCTTGTGATTCTGAAGACTAGGAGCTTTTCCTCAATCCTCTGCTTAGTTTGCTCTTCCAACTCTTCCAATGTTTTGAGAACTACTTAATTTTGTGTCATAAGTTCCTTTTTGCTTAAGTCAGAGTGGTTTCTGTTGTTAGTTATGACAGTCTAACTAATAAAAATGACACAGTAACAATCTCAGTCTATAGATGCATAACAGTTAAACTGCAAGAATTTCAAGGGCTGGGGATATAGCTCAGTGGTGGAATGCTTGCCTAACATGCACCAGACTCTAAATTTGATTCCCAGTACCACAATTGTGCGTGTGTGTGTGTGTGTGTGTGTGTGTGTGTGTGTAGGGACTGGGGATTGAACCCAGGGCCTTGCATATGCTATGCAGATGGTCTCTCACTGAGCTATATCCCCAGCCCTTTTTAAATTTTTTATTATGAGACTGAGTCTTACTAACTTGTCCAGGCAGGCCTAGAACTTGTGATCCTTCTGCCTCAGCCTCCCAAGTAGCTGGGATTATAGGCATGTGCCACCATGCCTGGCTTAAAAAAGATTCAAACTGAAAATTGGAGGCTGATCCATCACAGACTATCAATTATTTATGGAATGAAGTACAAGCTTAATGTATATACAAGCTCATAATTTGGCCCCAGCCCACTCTTCTAAACTCTTTTCTTATATCCTTTATTGACTGTTATAAGCAGCAGTCATACTGAACTGTGCAGTATGCAAAGCACAACATGCTTTTTTTGTGCCCTGGGAATGTTTCTTTCTCTATCTGCCATTACTTTTTAATTCCTTGGCTCATTTGTTCATTAGTTATATATTGATCATTTACAGTAGGATGTGTTCTGTGCTAGGGAGGTAAGTAGACATAGCCCTTGCATGGAAGGAGAATACATGGCCTGGGTGGCTTAAACAACAGACATTTATTTCTCACAGGGCTGGATACTTCAAGTCAGATCAAGGCACTGACAGATTTGTTACCTAGCAAGGGCCTTCTTTATGGTTCATAGGCACCCATCTTCTGACTGTGTCTTCACATTTTATTATTTTATTTTACTTTTTGTGGTACATAGGAATTGAACCTAGGGCCTTACACATACTTTTACAAGTGCTCTACCACTGGGCTGCACCCCCAGCCCATTTTTTATATTTTTTATCTTGAGACAGAGTTTCACTAAGTTATGCAGGCTGTCTCTGGCCTCAAACCTGCGATCCTCCTGCCTCGGCCTCCTTAGTTGCTGGGATTACAGGTGTGAGCCACCATACCTGCTGTGTTTTCACATTTTAGAGAACACTGGATCACTCTCTAAGATGGCTTTTATAAGGGCATTGATCCCATTCTTTCAGGTTCCATCCTTGTGACCTAGTCACCTCCTGGAGGCTCCACCTTCTAATGTCTTCACTTGGGCATTAGGATTTCAACATGTGAATTTGTGTGTGTGTGTGTGTGTGTGTGTGTGTGTGTGTGTGTGCGTGTGTGTGTGTGTGTGTTGGTGGGACATGTAGGACACAAACCTTTAGTCCATTTCAAGAATAGTGTGGAAAGTTGATCAGGCATAGTATATGCCAGACAATGATGAAAAGCAACTTGGTAGCATCCATTAGCTACTTATTGACATGTGACTACAATTGGTTCCTTCCTCTGAGACAGAGACTATGAAGAAGAATTAAGGAAGATTGTATGTGTGTGTGTGTATGTGTGCACATGTGTCAGTGTGTTAGAATCAGAGGAGGGAAGGTGATGTTTTGAAATATTACATTTACTTTTGTTTTATCCAGTTTCTCATTTCCAGTCGATAGGAAGGGTTCTGGGAAGAGAGAAAATAACCAGAGGTATGTATTATTATATTTGTGTATTCTCAGCATATAGGAAAATAAGAATGTGTGTGATTTCCCAGGGACAGTGTGTAGTCTGAGAAGAAAGGCAGTCTTGGGATAAATGTTGGAGAACACCAACATATAAGAAAAGGGTGGAGAAAGAAGAGTCTGGAGACAGGAGTAGAGAAGGAGATAGGAGTAGAGTCCAAGGGAGAAAGCTCTTTGAGATGGGGGAATGTCTGGTGGCAAATGCAGGGGAGCAGGAACTATAGAGCAGTGATCCCCAATCCCCAGGCCACCGACTATACAAGCAAAGCTTCATCTGTATTTACAGCTACTCCTCATTGCTCACATTACTGTCTGAGCTCTGCCTCTTGTCAGATCAACATCCCTCCTTCCCCCATATGTGAAAAAATTGTCTTCCATAAAACTAGTCCCTGGTGTCAAAAAAGTTGGGAAGCGCTGCTGTAGAGTGTTCATTGGATTGAAAATAAGGAAAACAAGCAAGGCAAGAAAAGCTTCACTATAGTTTTATTATGTTGTTTGTTGTTAGGTGCCATCAAGTCATTTTATTACAGAGATATGAATAGGATCTGAGAGTTGGAGAGACAGGATGTTAATAAATATGTTAGTAACTTTTGCATCATTGTGACCAACAACTAACAGAAACAACCTAAGGGAGGAAATATTTACTTTGGCTCTTGGTTTCAAGGGTTCAGTCCATAGTTTCTTGGCCCTATACCCTTGGGCAGGATATGATGGTGGTGGGAGCACGTGGTGGAGGAGAGCTGTTCGTATCACCACTGGCCAGGAAGCAGAGAGCCTCCAAAAATAGCTCCATGAGCTGGGGACCAAGTCTTCAAACATGAGCCTATAGGGGACATTTCGGATTCAAACCACAAAGATATACTTATGTGCTTGGGCCTGGGTGAGAATAGGAGGAGAGGTGGGGTAATTATTCAAGGGAGGATACAAATAAAAGAAAGACTTTTTTTTTTTTTTCCTGAGAGAGAGCTAAGGGAAATGACATAAAACTGATGTTACCATCACTATCACCGCTACCATCTTGTCACTGAAAGAAAAGATTCGGTGTTTTGTGACACTTGTTACAGTTACATATATTAAGCATTGTGTTAGAAATTTTGTTTTGACTTTCACAGCACCCACACAGGTTAGCCACTGGAGCCAGGGAAAGTTTCAATCCTGAGCTGACTCCCAGATCAGGATAATAATGACTCTGAAGCCTGTGTTCTTTCTAAAACACCATCATATGTCTTATTTAGAATAGAAGTTGGCAGTACAGGAAAGAGCAAGAATAACTAACATAACAGAGTCCTGAAGAAGATAAGACTAAGGATAATGACAGTGAACATCTATTTACTATATGCCAAACAATGGAGTGTTAATTAAATCTTCACAGCAACCCTCTATAGTATTACTATTTCCATTTTACAGATAAGAAAACCAAGGTTTAGCAATGGTATGTAACCCATCTAAGGTTGCACACTTGATGAGGCAGAGTCAAAATTTACTCAGGCATTCTGATTCCTGACCACATTTTTATGGAGCCTCATATAAAGTTCATGAGCCTCCTAGGTGGACCCTCTCTTGACCATAAGGAGGGGCCCCTTATGCTCTGAGAAAGAAGAGATGGAGTTAAGGAAAATGTAGATGTATTTATAAGTGAGTCTGATGATGTTGAGCATAAGTAAAGGAGTCCATACTTTGTGACTTCAATTTTCTTGGTGAATCAAGAGGCAAAGTCACCTGTGGAGAATAAGGTTAGGGGCAAAAAAGGGTGGGATTTTCTTTTTTCCATAACTTTTTGCCACACCAACCACAGCAATCTTTTAAAAAACAAACAAATGAAAAAGCTTGCCACAGGGCCTTTGCACTTACAGTTTCCTCTGCTGGAACATATTCTCTTTCCCTTTTCACTATATTGTTGATGTGGTTAGGTGTCATCAAGGCTTTAAGTGGTTCCATCTCACTTAACATGTCCAGTATTTAGACACTTGGTACTGCCACTGAGATTAGTATGTAGTAATTTATTGCTTCGATGTTGGTATCCAACTCATAGCGACCCTATGCATAATAGGCGAAACACTATTGGCAGTGCTTCTTTGCTATTCATAGGGTTTTCAATGATGGATTGATTTTTGGGAGTGGGTTGCTGGGTCCTTTTCCCAAGCGTACACCACCTGCTGTTCCCAGGTGGTTTCCCATCCAAGTACTCACCAGGCCCTACTGTGCTTAGCTTCCGAGATGTGATGGGGTCGGATGCCACAGTGGTATGGCTGCAGGCCCTTTTCACTGTAGACATTTTCTGTTTTCCTTTCAGTTCTCAGTTCTGGCACTATTTTCTCAGCGATACCCTATTCCACCTCCTGGATGAGGTCTAATTTCTCCATTGCATATTTTCACAGTACCTCTCCTTTACAGCACTTGTCATGGTTTCACATTTTCTTCTCCCCTTCTAAACTCTAATCCAAGAAAGAGAGGAACCATATCTTCTTACACTAAATGTTCTCCTACCACCATCACTAGAATGATGCCTAGTATGTAGTAGGTGATGAATAGTTGTTTAATAAGTGAATTGTTGAATAAATGAAAGAACAAAAGCATTTCATGTCAACGATACTACATGCAAGATTCCTTTAATTAGCTAGGAATGACATCACATGGTTTATAACCCCCCTTCAAACTTTTAAGCTATTTTTTTGTGTGAAGGGAAATTCATCTGTAGATTATACCTATTAGTTGTTTTCACTCAGTAGGGCTTCTTGGGCTAAAAGAGAGTGCCATCTATTTATTCCTAAAATGTTAAATCACACTATTAACCTGTTGTTGTTGCTAGGTGCTGTAGAGTCAGGTCCAACTCATAGCGACCCCATGTACAACAAAACAAAACACTCCCTGATTCTGTGCCAGGCATGTGAAATTTAATATGTCTCAGCCCCTTGCTAATGGATGTTTACAGTTATTCCTTCTTATTTTGAGTTGTTCCACATCAGCAAACGGAGGTCCCTGGGGCTTTATTACTGTCATTAAGGTCGACCATACTTTGAGAAGGCAACTCTTCCCCAGTCATTTATCGAATGCCTTAAACCTGGAGGGTTCATTTTCTAGCACTATATTTGACAGTGCTTTTCTGCTATTTTCAATGGCTAATTGTTTTGGGAGTGGGATGCTGGGTCCTTCTCCATAGTCTGTCTTAGTCTGGAAGCTCAGTTGAAACTTGTCTACCATGGGAGGCCCTGCTGGTATCTGAAATACTGGTGGCATAGCTTTCAGCATCACAGCAACATGCAAGCCGTCACAGTGCAGCAAACTGACAGATAGGTGGGGGACTATTGACCTAGATACTTAATTCTCAGAGACAAAGATAGAATTTGATTTAGAGAAAATCCTCAAGTTATATGCAGAAAAAATTTAAAAGCATAGTTTCTATAATTTAGTCCCTTTGGAGAGGGAACTCCAATGACTTGGTGATACCAAATAAGATATATATGGTATGATATAAATTTAAGTATCATGAAAAAAAAGAGAATATAGCAATTACCCAATGACCAATAACAAGAATTTTTTTCACTGTTAGGCCCTTTTATAAGCCTAAGATTTCTATCTATGAATCTGTATCCCCACTTAAAAGAAGACATTAGAAAATATATTTAGAATATATCTTGATCTGATATGTCTGAGAATTGAAGATACACATAATAACAACTTCATTAGTTGGGCAAAGAAGTGTGTATTTTATTCACAGGATCTAGAAAATATCTAGGGCCACAGCATCTATACATGGGTACTTAACAAATATTATTTGATTATGACAAAGAAATAGATACTAGCAAAAGAAAAGAAATCAAGCTCTCTCTTTGAAGGATGATATGAAAGCTATGGTAATTGTCTTCTTCAGCCCTTGTGGTCTCCTCTGGCTTTAAGTGGTTCCATCTCACTTAACATGTCCAGTATTTAGACACTTGGTACTGAATCACTGAGATTAGTATATAGTAATTTACTGCTTCGAATAATTTCTCATATGTGTCTTTCCTTTCCCTCCCAAAATCTTGTATGGGGCTTAGGCCACATCTCTCTTGCCTTATTATGACTTATAGCTTTTTACAATAGGATTTTGAGACATTTAGTTGTAGCTTGCATATAGGAAGATGAAAACTATCTCACCTTTTTTTGTGGAACAAGTGTTTTTCTTCAAAGGCATTATAATCTGAAAGATAATTGTGACTTTAATCTTCATTGGTAACACTGATACTACATTTTCATAGTGTTCTTACTTTTATTATAAACTTTTTTGTTGTTGATTTTCTTTGACTGGGGGACAGGGTCTCAGCATATGCCCTAGGCTGGCCTTGAAATCACAATCCTCCTGCCTCAGCCTCCTGAGTGCTGGGATTACAGGTGTGCACCACAGTGCCTGGCTGTTTTTGTTAGACTCTTAATATTCTCACAGTGTTAGACTTTGCTGGAGCTACTGATGAGGTACCATATTCTGGGGTAGCTGTTCTAAACCTTATCCATAGCTCCAGCCAAGTCCGAAGTGTGACCTAGCTCTTGCTGTTTACTGAGGTCACATTTACTTCTCTCTCCTTTTCCCCTGAAGAAGGTCATAAGACCTTTATTCCAGAGGTTGCCACCGTATACCTGGAGGAAAGAAACAACCTTATCTCTGAAGACACAGGGTCACCGAGAGGAATCTGAGCAAACAGGCTTTGCTGCCTTCTCTAGTTCATCACCACCAGATCATACTCTTGGTGCCACATTTCTACCCTGAAATATGGGTGGAAATATGGGCTCCCAATCTACAATGGGAACCCTCAGCCTCTGCTTGTAGCCTTGCTTTCTGACTGCTTTTCTGTCCATACAGCCTTGCCCCCAGCCCCTTCCCTGACATTTCTCAGAGCAGAGTCCAATGTAGCTGTTAAAATCAGGGAATAGAGGGGTTGGGTGGAGGGTTCATGATGGCTTCCCTAGGTTTCTACTTTCATCTCAGTAGAGCACCATTCCTTTACTAAGACCGTTTCTCTAGTCCCTTACCTTCCCTGAAGCTGCTGGCCTCTTATCCATCTTCCCAGGAGCATCATTGGAAAATTCCTGGCCCCTCTTATGGAGTGGAAGACATTGAACTCTGGCCGACTTCTGCAGTTCTGGGCCAAATTTTGATGATATATAAAAGTCAGATATGGGCTGGGATTTATCTCAGTTGGTAGAGCACTGCACTGCAGTCTCTGAGGTCCCGAGTTCAATTCCTAGCACCGAAAAAATGGGAGAAGGACCAGGCAATCCACTCCCAAGGCAATCCCGAAACAGTCAGCCATTGAAAACCCTATGAGGGTCACTATGAGTTGGATACCGACTCGACGGAACCTAACAACAACAACAACATAAAAGTCAGATAACAAGCTCTTCTAGAGAGAAATGTATAGACTTGATAGTTTGGAAAAATGTTTGGGAGTGTTACTCCAACCTAGGGCAAAGCAAATTCCTTTGCAGAGCTTCCAAGGTCCCCTGAATACTCCCCTTCCCATTCCCATGAAGGAGAACCCCAGGGTGGGCTTCTTATTCTTTTACATGAAATGCTACATAAAATGACACTGATAATATTATCATGGTGCTACCAGTAACCTGCCTACAGATGTAGCCTTGTGGCATCTGATCCCGTCAGATCTCGGAAGCTAAGCAGGGTCGGGCCTGGTTAGTACCTGGATGGGAGACCGCCTTGGAACACCAGAAGCTGTAGGCTTGGGAGAAGGACCTGGCAACCCCCTCCCAAAAGTCAATCTGCCATTGAAAACCCTATGCACAGCAGAGAAGCACTGACAATTGTGTTTCCCCTGTTGTACAGAGGGTCACTATGAGTCAGATACTGACTCGACGGCACCTAACAACAACAACAACCAGTAACCTGAATAAGTGTAAAATTTTGTGAAATATTGACTTCAGATGTTGACAGTATAAATAGAAGTTTTCTTATAACTTTAAAATTTTTCTTCCTCCCTCCCTCCCTTCTTCCCACTCTCCCTCTTTCCCTCCCTCTCTCTTTCCTTCCTTCTTTCCTCTTTTCCTCCCTCTTTCCCTCCCTCCTTCCTTTGTCTGAGACAGAGTCACAGGGTCTTACTAGGTAGCCCAGTCTGACCTTGAACTCACTCTCCTACCCCTCAGCCTCCCAAGTAGCTGATTATAGGCACAGACATGCTCGATCATGTGCCATCCATAACTTCTTTGATCCTAAATCTGAACATCTCTTCTGAAATATATGGTAGTCCTGACAATTTCCAGTAGATATTTCAACTCTTTCTGGTGTTAACTTATCTGGTTTTTTTTTTTTAATTTATAAACAGAAAAATGCAAAGTATGTGAAACTATAAATCATGGGCATAGAAACAGAGATGAAAGGCCTATTTCTAAGGACACTCAGAATGGAGGAACAGAGAGAGTGAATGTGAAAGCATACTCTTTAGACTTGGGGAGAAATCGGGGCAGAACTGTGGGAGGGAGGTAGTATACCGGAAAGACTACAACTTTGGAGTGAGAAGGACTTGGGTTCCATTGTCAGTTCTGTTTTCCATTCACTAGATGAGTAATCTTGGACAACCCTCTTTCTACTTCAGTTTCTGTATTTATAAAATGGGGTTATCTGAGAGTTATAGTAGGATTAAATAAACTTGGAATGTTCCTGGCACAGGATGAGTGTTCAGCGATTATCAGTGTCTTTGTCTCTCTCTTCTTCCTTCTAAGGTGAGCTACTTCTTGTTGTTAGGTGCTGTTGTGTCAGGTCCAACTCTTAGTGACTCTATGTACAACAGAAGGAACCACTCCCTGACACTATGGCATGCACATGGACTTTGATCTTTTTTATGTTAAAGCCCATTGTTGCAGTCACTGTGACAACCTATTCAGTTGAAAGTCTTCCTTTTTTTCATTGACCCACCACACTCTCACACATTATGTCCTTCTCCAGGGATTGGTCTCTCCTGACAACATGTCCAAAATATGTAAAATGCAATCTAGCCATCCTTGCTTCCAAGGATCACTCTGGTCACACTATTTCTAGGAGAGATGTGTTGGTATTTTGGGCAATCCATGATGTATGCAATATTCTTCTCCAGCACCATAATTCAAAAGCATCAGTTCTTCTGACTCCTTTATCCAGTGTCCAGCTTTCATAAGCCTATGTGACTGAGAATACCATAGCTTGGGTCAGGCACACCTTCCTCTTCAATGTGACATCTTTACTTTCAGCATTTTAAAGAGATCTTTTGCCACAGCTATTCCCAATGCAATGTGTCATGATTTCTTGACTGTTGCTTCCATGGGTATTGATTGTAGAACAAAGTAAAACAAAATCTTGGATAACCTCAACTTTTTCTCCATTAATCATGAAGTTGCTTATTGACCCAGTTGTAAGGATTTTTGTTTTATTGTTGCTGAGACATAATTCATACTGAAGGCTGTGTTCTTTGACCTTTACCAGTAAATGTTTCAAATCCTCTTCACTTTCAGTAAGCAAAGTTGTGTCATCTGCATAACACAGATTGTTAATTCCTCTAATCATGGTGCCACATTCTTCTTCATAAAGTCTGTCTTCTCAGATTATTTGCTCAGCATAGGTTGAAGAGTTTACAGTGAAAGGATATAGCCCTGATGCACACTTTTCCTGACTTTCAAGAATACAAAATTCTATAACTTAGACTTATAACTGAGTGCAATTTTTTTAATAGAAAAGGGTACATATACATATATATGTACTTTAAATTTTAAAGCAAACACTGAGAGGATAAACTAATTAAAAATTTTACCTAAAAAGAATAGGAAAGAATATAATGGAAGGGAAAGGGTATAAATAAGGCTTCTTTGAATGATTGTTATGCTCAATTTGGAGCTGTGAAAATATTTTAGCTAGTAATAAAAAAAATTGAGTTTATAAAAGCAATCCTTAGGCAGAAAAATAAATGAAGCAAAGTTGACCTGGGTCTATAGTTGTTGAGAAAAAGAAACCCTATCAATTGACTTTAAATGCAGTAATTGGGTGGTACATCCCTAGTGGGAAATACCTCAAACAGAAGAAACAAAAATATTACTATAAATTGTTTTCAAAAGTCATATTATTTCTGATTGATGTTCAACAAAGACTATCATCTATATATTGTGGGGCAAAGCAAATGAGAAATCATATGATATTCAAAGTCAAATTTTAAGATTCTTACCTTGGGAGATGCAAGAGATTCAATTGAAAATATTCTAGTCCTGGATTTGAATTGCAAGTATCAATTGAATACATGAGGAATTTTAATCATAAAAATTGAATTCTAGCCACTTAAAAAGCGTAATGATAGCTAACCCAATAGCAATGGTCATCTTCAAGTCCAGATTATCATCTCTAAATATAATGTCCCACTAAAGGGATCTTTGGCCCCCTACAGAAATATTTGGTGCCAAGTCTGGGGCAGTCAATGTGTGAAGTGGTCCTAGAACATCTTATCCTATCAGAAAGAAAGTCTTTGTCCTTGGTCCTGGCACAAAATTCCTGAAACCCTTAGAACTTCCAGAGTGGTAGGAATATCTTTTGTTATTCATAATGACTTCCTTCTACCCAAAACTAAGTTTATGATCAGGGTGGGAGCTAGTTGCCAGAAGAACCCAGAGGCTTGGAACTTTCAGTCTCTTCTCTTTGTTAGCCAGCTCTCCATCTCTGTGACAGAATACCTGAGATAATCAACTTAAAAGGAGGAAAGGTTTATTCTGGCCCATGGTATTATAGATTTCAGTCCATGCATGCTTGGCACTGCTGCTTTGGGCCTGTAATATCACTTCTTGCTGGGGGCATGAGGTGGGGGAGGGCTGCTTATCTCATGGCAGCCAGGAAGCAAAGAGAGAGACAGGACGAGCCTTCGGTCCCAATACCCCTTTCAAAGCCCCCCCCCCCATTACCTAACTTTCTCCCACCAGGCTGCAGCTCCTGAAGGCTCTACCAGTTCCTAATAGCATCATAGGCTGGGACCAAATGTTTAGCACATGGGCCTGTGGGGGTGGATATTCCAGGTCCAAACTATAACATCTTTCCAACTCGAGGGGTGGTAAGGAGGAGGCTGGAGTTTACATCATTCACTAGTGGGCCATGATTGAATCAATTGTGTCCTCAAAATGATATTTTACTGGAAACCCTGAAACAAGGAGAAAAAGGAAGCTTCTGCTTTGGGGAATGCGTGGATATGCTGGAGGGTGGCATGGCCAGAGGGCAGGGGAGCTCAGCACTCACCCTCACCCAACCCTTGAGTCTATTTGGCTATTTAACTTCATCCTTTATGAATTGTAAATACAGTACATTCCTGAGTTATTCTAGTGAATTATTGAAACTAAAGGGGGTGGTCATAGGAGCCCTCAAATTTATAGTCCCTTGGGCATAAATGTACCTTGAGGTCTCCATTTGCTGCTGGCATTTCAAGTGGGGGCAGTCTTGTGGGACTGAGCCCTTAACCTGTAGCTTCTGTGTTATCTTTGAATAGTTAGTGTCAGAACTGAAAAGACTTGTAGGGTACTTGGTATCAGAGAATTGGAGAATTGTTTAGCAAACTAAACAGACACTATCAAATATTACTTGGAGTCATAGTTAATGGTCTCAAGGGCTACTCAGGAGGACATATATGTTAAATATTAATAAGAATAATGATTAAGTATGCCAAATTCCATTGTTCATAATAAAGAAAATCTGGTCACCATTCGAAGATCTTAGGGAATCATTTCAATATTTTGAAAACGGTTAAGGAAAAACAATTATTTATCTTGTATCCTGTATAAACTATACTACTTGTATTTTATTATCGTTGCAATATTTCTATTTGGTTATCTAGTAGTAACTACCTATACAGATAATAACTGATTATAAATTGATAATAAAGAGATGATAGAATTAGGGTATCCTTAGTAAGTAACCCTTGATGAATTAGTGGATCTGAACATTCCAAACCACATCAAAGGTGGCTAACATCACAAAAAGAGACACACCCAGAAATTATGTATTTCTTAATGGAAGAACGTAACATCACTCATAAAGTATTCTTGCTAAACAAATTGAACTTGAATCTGATCAGGCCTCTAGAGTCATCTACCAATGTATAGGAAAATACAGGTAACAGAGAAACTCATTAAGCCATACCCTGGGGATGTAATCAACAAGATCTAGACTCTGGAAAACTCTATAGGTCTCATGACTATTTCATCTACAAATATATTGTAAAAAATATTTTAGAAAAGAATATTAAAAGAATATTTAAAAAGAGGGGAGAGACGGGCTGAACCTAAACACAAAAGAGACCTATAGGAAGTACCAACCAATTGTAATGTGGACCTCATTTTGTTCTTCAAAGAATCTGCTAAAACCAGACATTGAAGACATGTATGAGAAAAATAGAAATTTGCATGCTGTTGCAAGTTTATGTCTCTGGAAAGTAGATGGTGAGACAAAGATATCATGTAGGAATTTCTTGAGGGGGCTCTTAGGATCATCCCCTGCACAGGTTGGGCAGAGAAGTTAGGCTGGGGTGCAGTCACCTCCTGGCTTCCGCCAGCCCCACATGGAGCACTAAAGCTGGGCTGGCTCCTCAGGGGTCCTTGGCTGGGGCATGAGCCCTTCAGCTTCCCCTGAGCAGTGACTGCCTGGGGGCTGCCCCATAGAAGGGTGTAGAACCTTGAAGGAAAAAGCTAACAAGCAGAAGAGTATTGGCTGGTAGCTTGTGAGCAGCTGAAATAGTAAGTGCTTCATTCCTGAGGGGACTACTGGGCAATACAGCCCAATACCCACTGCAAATCCTTCAGGAGGTTTGAGGATATTTTAAAAATTCTTCTTCTTCTTATTTTTTTGGCAGTACTGGCAAGTTGAACACAGGACCTCACACATACTTTGCTAGCACTCTATCACTGAGCTGCACCTCTGCCCCTTTGTTATTTTTCATTTTTTATTTTTTAATTAATTTTTTTTTGCAGTACTGGGGGTTGGACCCAGGGCCTCGCACTTGCATGCTAATGCTAGACCACTGAGCTGCACTCCCAGCCCATTTTTTTTTTACTCTTTTTTTTTGAGACATGGTCTCGCTAAATTACGCAGACTGCCTCTAGTCTCAAACTTGTGATCTTCCTGCCGCCTCCCAAGCTGCTGGGAGTATAGGTGTGTGCCATGTTATTTTTTATTTTAATACAAGGTCTTGCTAAGTTATAGAAGCTACCTCTGGCCTTGAACTCGTGGTCCTTCTGCCTTGGCCTCCCCAGTCACTGGGATTATAGTTTGAGTGCCACCACACATGGCTTAAAAATTACATTTGACTTTTCTTTAGGTGTAGTAATTTTATTATGGTTATGTTTTAAAAAAGAGTACCTTTCTTTTAGACAGAGTGATTGAAATATTTTCTAATAAAATGATATCACGGATGGAATTCACTTAAAAATGATATGGGGGTGGAAATGTGGGAGTATAAATAAAATGAGTTGATAATTATTGAGGTTGGGTGATGGGGGTATCAGCTTCATTATTTATTTTTCTCTACTTTCATATATGTTGACTTTTGCTATAATTTAAAAATTAGAAAAAGTGATACAATTGTTGCTGTTGTCATTAGGTGCTGTTGAGTTGGTGTCCGATTCATAGCAACCCTACGTACCACAGGCAAAATACTATTGTCAGTGCTTCTCTGTTATTCATAGTGTTTTCAATGGCTGACTGCTTTTTAGGAGTGGGTTGCTGGGTCCTTCTCCCAAGATTACAGCACCTGGTGTTCCCAGGTGGTCTCTCATTCAAGTACTAACCAGGTCCGACTCTGCTTAGCTTCGGAGATCTGACAGGATCAGATGCCACAGTCCTATTCTGTAGGCAAATAGGAGTTAATGCTGTCTTATTGTATATAATTCTTCCTTTTTGCATTATTATTATTAAATAGATTATTAATTAGATGGAGATCTAATTATTATTATTATTATTTAGATGGAGATCTGCATTGTGTTCAAATTTCATAGAGAAGATAGTTAAAAAAAACAATAAATTAGAGAAGGATGAATTTATATTGGCATGAAGAGTAAATGCTCTTGGAAACAAAAGGTTATTAAATATCATATTAGATTACTGGGAAAGTACTGTGGTCATCTTAAGGGTGGAACAGACATATCACATGAAATCTGACAGAAGGCAATCAGGGTAATTGTAGCCCTCTGACAGTGTTTTGTGTTGTCAAGTGTAATTGTTTTTCCTTTCAATGCATGTGGATTTTATTCCCCTATGAAGGGCAGATGGCTTTTATGTGTGCCATGAACAAAAGATAAGTTTTGTTCTTAGAAACAAAATAATTGTACTTCCAGTTTCAGAATCCATGATAAATAAAGCCAAGGTAAAAATAACAGTGCTATTGTCCAAATCTTATTTCTTAAAATGAGAATTCCTACATGTAGCATATTTTCCAACTGTACTGTTTCTAATTTCCTCTTTCACCTGCACTAAAACCTCTTGTTTGTCTTTGTGAAGAGGAGAAGTGGGTCATATCAGCCACAGACAGTGTTATCTTGTACTCTACTCTGCTGTTATGATTCCAGCAGAAAGAGTTTGTGTGTGTGTGTGTGTGTGTGTGTGTGTGTGTGTGTGTGTGGTGTGTGGAAAGCATTTTTTAGAAAGTTTAAGTTAAATTGATAGTTCACAGAACAGTCTCAATTGTATGATGAGATAGATTTGTGTTTACCACGTGCATCATTAATAATTGGAAAATATATGCATTGCCCAAGCTTAATGTCATTCCATGTGGGGACTTGTCTCCACACTAAAAGGATAAAAGAACATCTGTTCCCTGGCAGCTTTGGCCTCCCTGGGGCCCAATTTGGCCCTCCCTATTTGGACCAGATTCCTACCAAAATGGGATGTGGGCCCTGAATCCTCTAATTAATCTTGATGTATTTCTTGCTCTTTGCATGGCTACTTTTCTTCTAACCTTCACTCTGGGTCTCTGTCTCAGATGTTATGCCAAGATAAATTGAGAGAACCTATTGGTGGGCCAGGAGAAAATCCAAAATCTCATGGGTTTTCTGAAACATTAAGGGTTTAGACAAGGTTAAGTAGGATAAAAGGAGAATATTAATGCTAAGGCTTTAGAAATCTCCACTGAATGGGGCATTGCTAATATTTCACTGTGATTATTAAAAATGCCTTGGTCAGCCATTAATGAGGGCATTTGTTCGTTCTCTTCAGAGCATGGATGTGGGAGGCCCTCTCTTTCTTTCTGCCATTTTCTTCTCTTTCACTTTCCCTTTAACCACTTCTTCCTGTTACATTAGCTCAGTTGGTAGAGCTCTGGTCTGCATGCTCTGAGGCCCTGGATTCGATCCCCAGCACCTCAAAAATGGGAGCAGCACCTGGCAGCCCACTCCCGAAACAATCTGCCATTGAAAACCCTACGAATAGCAGAGAAGCACTGAGATAGTGCTGGGCCTGCCACAGGGTCAAGGAGTGTGTCGTTCTGTTGTACATAGGGTGGCTATGAGTCAGACCTGACTTGATAGCACCTAACAACAACCTATCACATTGCCCTTTTTCCTACCTGGCCTCCCTCACTCACAAGGCTGGCCCAAAGTCAAAGTGTAAAGTCAATAACTATGTCTTAGGCCTCCTTCTTTTCTCCTGTATGCCACACTTCCCCTGATCATTACAAATGCTTTCCTTACCCTCCCTCTGGTCAACGCTCCCTGGCTGGACACTGACATATGCATAGCAATGCTGAGTTCCTTTCCCAGTGCTGTTTGTATTTTAACAATTGCCATCATTGGTCCCATTTCACAATTAGTCTTCTTCACTCCCCATCCTTAATACCTTACTTTCTCTCCCTTCTGGCTACCTTTATATCACCTTTACTCCCCAAATCTCCTTACTGAATGCCTGCCTCAACACTTTCTTCTTCTTTGTTACCCACAGTATGCTCCTGGCTCTTTGCTTGCAACTCTGCTACTTGTAGAGATCTAGGTAGCCCATTACCTCTTTAAAATGACTTTCTTCTCTGACCTCCTGAAATCAGTCAGTTCTTAAAAAATCTGTGCATGATTAAAAGAAACAGAAGTATTTTTTCTTTGTAACTTGTTTTCCAGCTTTTAGGAACTCCACACCCTCAACAATAATGAGTGAATATACTTGCAACAGAATTACATGAAGGCAGGTACTTCAAGATCACAACAATCTAAAACTGGGAACAAGAGTTCCATCTGTTAGGGTCTTTGGTTGTGAGAAAGAGACACTGTGGCTATCATGGGGGAGGGAGTTTATTGAAAGGATCTGGAGGAGCTCAAGGGAAAAGGCAAACAAAAGAGTCTGAAGGAGCTCCCAACAGGGGTGGCTCTGGGTGTCTGGGCAGCAGGAAATAAAGCACATATTTCTTAGGGAACCATGGCCTGATACAAATACTACTGATCATTTTCTCCCACCCTTAATTCACTCTGCTCAAGATACTAATTCCAATACTGGATTCTGATGAGTCAACCTTGTGTCACAGCCATCGTTTCCAGTGGTGAGAGGTGGGGGAATAGGAGGCGATTGTGTAGGCCCCTTCACTGGGAGCCCAAGAAATAGACGTCCAAGAGCAGGAGGGGGTTCCCCACAGCAAATCATGGGGATGAGATCAAATGAAAAGGATGATGGATGCTGAGGGGGCAAAACCCACAAGTTGTCTCTAGAGTTTAGAAGTAGATTCAAGTACAGGTGTATAGTAGATTTACATGACACCTATTTTCATCATTTTGCTGAAGTCTCTTGAGAGTGTTTCTTCCCCTTTTAAAAACAGAAGCCTAAGATGCTAGAGTTAGTGTCCAAAGTCAGACTATTCAAGAAGATTAATTGGATAAGAATATCAAACGTGATATAATCCCATGAGTCAGTATGCAGTACATATATATATTAGTTAATTTAATCCTTACAACAACCCAAAAATGTAGGCATTATTATCAATCCCATTTTACAGAGGAGAAAACTGAGGCATAGAGAAGTTAATCAATTTATTCAAGACTATGCATCTGCTATCATATGCAGCAGAGTGAGTGTTCAACCCTGACAGTATGGATTAATCTACACCGTGATCCACCATGCCATCTACCTCTGGCTCCTTGTATAAGAAAATACTCAATGACAAATATTTTAAAAGAAAATATGGGGCTCTGATACTCTCTCCTATGACACACACACACACACACACACACACACACGGGGGGGGGGGAACAGTGGCATTTTGAGTGTTAGGTGGTAATCCTTGTCACATGGACCTAATTCGGTGATGCTATCAATAAACACCTGTTCCCATTCAAGTGTACACATCAACACTGGAATCACTGGCATGTGAGACACACACATCCTGGGAAGCCAGCTGCATGGTTGTGTTTCTTAAGGGCAGTTATTCGAAAGTACTGTTGTTTTATTTTTAGTTTCCTGCAGATTATGCCCCAGAGCACATCTCTTCAGTGTCTCTCTCAGACACTTCTCTGCTTTTTAAAAAGGAGAAACACTGAACCTTCTCTCCTCCACACTAAAAGCCCTTTGTCCGAAACCACACATGTCGATTTTAAACAGAAAATAATATGAAAGCACAGTGCTGCCTTTATGTGCCTCATGCAGCTCTCTGAGTTCCTGTGTCCCTGGATTTATGATGTGCTCTACACTTTCCACCTTCTCAGTGCTGTTTTCCCACATTTGAAGGAGAAATGATCAAGAGATTTGTGCTGGAGTAAATTTATTCTGTCTTGAGCTGCGTGAATGTTCCAAATTCACCACAGCATGGAAAATATAAATGCTGTAAGCATCGTGCTTCCTTCTCAGACAGGCAGACACCGCGCCTGGAGCAGAAATGAACGTTGCATTCTTACAGTCAGTCTGCTGCTCATAGCCATTTGGCTTCTCTGAATGAAGCGACAGAAACCCCACCAGATTTCATGACCCTACCATTTGTCTTCACACAGGGAAGAAAAGTCTCTCATGCTCCTTTCCACCCCTCCCTTCTCTTTAAGGATGGCAGAACCATGTAGTTTGGGGGCTGAACACCGGGCAGGGTGTTTGTCCTTGGTCTCAGGACAGGACACCTGAATGACCAGTGGCATAATATAAGACATGGAAGTTCATTGCCACCTTTCTTGGAATTAAACTGTTGCCCTTCAATCATAAACCCAAGGGAATAGGTCATTCTGTGTAAGCAACATGGACTCAGGGAGCAGAAGCTCAGAATTGATGCTTTGCTGGGGAGATTTCCTCCCAAGTGTGTGGGGGTATCTCAGTCTTCTTGTTCTCTTGTGTGCACTACATAAACGTCCACTTGCTCCTGTTATGTCAAGAAAGCTCCTTATCCAGTGGATTTGGCTTGTGAGTGAGACTCCAGAGGAGACTATCATGGGGTTGGCTAGAGCACTAGTGGGTGATTAAACCTTCACCACAGAGCTTAGAGAGGGAATCAGCCACCTTCTTGATGTCTGCATTCATGTAACCCCTAACATCATAAAGGCTCTGTATTTCCTCTGCCCAATAATACCCTTTCTACTTTCATGTCATTTTAAAAAAAATCTAGATTCTGCATATGAGAAAAAGTTGTGGTATTTGTCTTTCTGACTCTGGCTTATTTCACTTAACATGATAGTCTCTAGTTCATCCATTTTTCTACTAATGACATCATTTCATTTTTCTTTATGAATAAATAATACTCCATAGTGTGTATATAATACATTTAAAAAATCCATTTATCTGTTGATGGGCACTTAGGCTGATTCTAGAAAATGACTATTGTGAATAGTGCTGCAATAAACATGAGTGTTCAGGTATCTCTACTGTCCACTGACTTAGATTCCCTCAGGTATATACCCAGGAGTGGGATAGGTAGATCACATGGTAATTCTATTTTTGGTTTTTTGAGTAACCTCCTTACCAATTTCCACAGTGGCTGTAATAACTTACACTTCCACCAGCAGTGTATAGGGGTTTCTTCTCTGACACATCTTTGTCAGTATTTGTTGTTTTTATCTTCTTGATGCTAGCCATTCTGACTGGGGTAAGATACAATCTCAATGTAGTTTTGATTTGCATTTCCCTCATGAGATTTTTTCAATGTATTTATTCACTATTTGTACTTCTTTTGAGAAGTTCATTTGCCCATTTATTGATTGAAGTATTTGTTCTTTTGTTGGAGTTTAATTTTTTGAGTTCTTTATATATTCCTGATATTAATCCCCGTCAGATGAATAGCTGGCAAAGATTTTCTCCCATTCTGTAGACTGTCTCTTCACTCTGGTGATTCTTGTACAGGGTGAGAAATAGGAATCTAGTTTCAGTCTTCTACATGTGGATAGCCATTTATTCAATAAGCTGTCTTTTCTCCAATGTATGTTTTTGGTATGTCTGCCAACAATCAGACGGCTGTAGCTGTGTGGGCTTATGTCTGGGTCCTCTATTCCATTCCATTGGTGTATGTGCCTGTTTTTGAACCAGTACCATGCTGTTTTTGTTGCTGTGGATCTGTAGTATAATTTGAAATTAGGTATTGTGATACTTCCAGTATTGCTTTATCTGTTCAGATTCGCTCTGGTTATTTGGAGATCTTTTGTGCTTCCATATATATCTTAGAATTGTTTTTTTCTAGTTCTATGAAGAATATCATTGGTATTTTGATAGGGATTGCATTGACTCTATAGATCACTTTTGGTAATATGGCCATTTTCATGACATTATTCTGCTGAACCATGAACACAAGAGATCTTTCCATCTCCTTCTTTATTCTTCAATTTCTTTGTTTGGTGTTTTATAGTTTTCCTTGTAGAGGTCTTTCACCTCCATGGATAGGTTTATTCCTAGGCATTTAGTTTATTTATTTATTTATTTATTTATTTATTTTTTATTAGAAATTTTTAATGTACATCATAATGTGATTCATTTTGACATACTTTTCATTGTGACAATTTTCACATGCAATTTGATAAGCATTATTCATATAGGTTACCCCTTACCCTCCTCGATGTTTCCCCCCTCCCCCCTTCCTATCTAAGTTTCCCATCCAAGTCTTCTCTATCTTTTACTATATAGTATTTTTCTATATGTCCTTGGGTTCCATTTCTGTTTAAGATAGAAACTTTTCCTGTAGTGGTCTTTGTTTCTATCTTGTTAGAACAATTACATGCAATTTTTAGTCCATTTATATTGACCTCATTCTTATC
>VMDO01009257.1:0-34224 GCA_007922755.1 Pedetes capensis | reverse complement strand
ATCTTCCCTCCTATTTATTTATTTTGAGAATATTGTGAATGCAATTGTTTGCCTGAATTCTTTCTCAGCATGCTCATTATTGGTGTATAAAAAAAGCTACTATTTTTTGTATGTTGGTTTTCTATTCTGCTACTTTCCTGAAAGTATTCATTAGACATAAGAGTCTTCTCATGAATTCTTCAAATTCTTTAAAATATAAGGTCATATTTTTTTGTAAATATGGATAGTTTGAATTCTTCCTTTCCTATTTGTGTTCCCTTTATTTCTTTCTCTTGCTTTGTTAGTCTGGATAAGAATTAAATCACTATATTGAATAAAAGTTGAGGGTGTTATATCTTTTGTCTCAAACTTGATTCTAGAGGAAATGTTTTCAGTTTCCCCTCACTCAGTATGATGTTGGTTATTGGTTTGTTGTATATAGCCTTGATTATGTTGAGGTATGATCCTCCTATTCCTAGTTTCTTCAGGGCTTTTATCATGATTGGATATTGAATTTTGTTAAAGGTCTTTTCTGCACTTTTGGATGATCATATAATTTTTGTCCTTGGTCTATTTATGTGCTATATTACACTTATTTATTTGCATGTGTTGAACCATCCTTGCATCCCTGGAATGAAACCAATTTGTAGATCATGATGTATCATCTTTTTAATGTGTTGTTGAATTGGATTTGAAAATATTTTATTGAGGATTTTTGTGTCTATGGTCATCAAGGAAATTGGACTACAGTTTTATTATTTTTTTGTTGTACATATCTGGTTTATGTCAGGGGTATAGTGTCTTCATAGAATGAGTGTAGAAGCGTTAATTCTCATATTTTATGGAATAGCTTGAGGTGAATTGCTGTTCCATCTTTAAAGTTTGGAAGAATTCAGCAGTGAATCCATCTGGTCCTGGGCCGTTGTGGTTGAGAGACTTTTTATTACTGTTTTAACCTCATTCCTTGTTATTGATCTGTTTAGCTTTTTAATATCCTCTTGGATCAATTATGGTAGGTCACTTGTGTCTATAAATTTATCCATTTTGTCTAGATTTACAACTTATTAGAATATAAGTTTTCAAAGTATTCCTTAATGACCCTCTGGATTTCAGTGACATCTGTTGTACTATTTCCCTTTCCACTCCTAATTTTATTAATTTGGGTCTTCTCTCACTTTATTTTGGTTAGTTGGCTAAGGGTTTATTGATCTTGTTTTTATTTTCAGAGACAACTTTTTATTTCATTGATCTTTTGTATTGTTCTTTTAGTCTCCATTTCATTAATTTCAGCTCTGATATTTAATATTTCTTTCCTTCTAGTAATTTTGGGTTTTCTTTGTTATTATTTTTGTAAGACCTTGATATACATCTTTAGGCTGTTTATTTGAGAGCTCTGTGATTTTTATGTCATCACTCATAGCTATAAGCTTCTCTCTTAGGATTCACTTTGATGAATCTGTAGGGTTCTGGTAAGCTGTGTTTTCATTTTCCTTTGATACTAGAAATTTTTAAAATTTCCCCTGATCTCTTCCATGACCCAGTGAACATTTTCAGTATATTCTTCAATCTCCATGTGTTTGTATATTTTCTATATTTTCTCCTAGTGTTGATTTCTAATTTTATTTCTTTATGATCTGAGGGTATGCAAGAAATTCTTTCAGTTTTTTATATTTGTAATACTTGCTTTATGGTAAAGTGTGATCTATTTTGGAGACAGTTGCATAGACTGCTGAGAATGATGTGTATTCTGTTGCTGTAGGATAGAATATTCTGTAAGAGTCTGTTATTTCCATTTGATCTGTGATGTAGTTTAACTCTGAGGTTTTTTGGTCAATTCTTTTTTGTCTGGATAATCTATTGATGATAGTTATTGAAATCACCCACTTTATTGTATATATATCTATCTTTCCCTTTATGCCTAATCCTTTTTGAGTTATGAAGTTGGGTGTGATAACATTTGGTATATATACAATTGTTATATCTTTTCTTTTCTTTCATTTTTTTGTGGGACTTGGGTATTGAACCTAGGGCCTTGCACATATTTTGAAAGTGCTCTACTACTGAAATACACCCCTGGCCCACTTTTTATTATTTTAAAATTTGAAACAGGGTCTCACTAAGTTATGTAGGCTGCTTTTGGCCTTGAACTTGCAATCTTCCTGCTTCAACATCCCAAGTCACTGGGATTATAGGCATGTGGCATTGTGCCCAGCTTGTTATATATTCTTGATGATTTTTTCCTTTTATTAATAGGTATTGACCTTCCTTATCTCTTCTGACTGATTTTGGCTTAAAGTCTGCCTTTTCAGGTATGACTATAGCTATTCCTGCTTGCCTTTGGATTCAATTTTCTTGAACAATCATTTTACATCCTTTCAATTTTAGTCTTCTTTACCAGTGAGGTGATTTTTGTGAAGACAGCAAATAGTTGGATTAAAAAAAAATCTATTCAGTCAGTCTTCATTCTTCTAATTGGGCAGTTAAGACCATTTACATTTAGGGTTATTATGGAAAAGCATGTACAAATTTCTCCATTATTCATCTTAGAGGTTTGCTGGTTTACTAAATTGATAACATTTGATTCTCTCCTAATTCTGACTTGTTTACCTGTTCTCCTAGTGCTATTTACTCTCTCTTGAGCTTTCATACTGTATATATTGTTCTTTGTTTTCTCTGTGTAGTATTCCTTTAAGTGTCTTCTGCAGTCCTGGTTTAATGGTCATGAGTTGCTTAGTTTATGCTTATCTTGGAGGGTCTTCTTTCTCCTTGAATTTTAATTACAGCTGCTTAT
Source organism: Pedetes capensis (assembly GCA_007922755.1). Lineage (NCBI taxonomy): Eukaryota > Metazoa > Chordata > Mammalia > Rodentia > Pedetidae > Pedetes > Pedetes capensis. Next base: position 31,454 of record VMDO01009257.1, on the reverse strand, counting down.
GTCTGCAGCTGTAGCCCTGTGGCATCCAATCCTATCAGATCTCGGAAGCTAAGCATGATTGGGCCCAGTTAGTACTTGAATGGGAGACCGCCTGGGAACACCAGGTGATTCATGCTTGGGAGACAGACCCAACAATCCACTCCCAAAAATCAATCTGCCATTGAAAACCCTATGAACAGTAGAGAAGCACTGACAATAGTGTTTCCCCTGTTGTATGTAGGGTCACTATGAGTCAGATACCAACTTGATAGTACCTAACAACAACAACATGCTACCTATAGAAATCTTGGATGGCAGTTATTTTTTTCAGGGCTTGAAATACATCAGTCCATACGCTCCTGGATGTTATGGCTTCTCCTGAGAGGTCTGCTGTTTTTCTGAGAGGTTTGCCTTTGTAAGTAATTTGGTGCTTCTCCCTTGCAAAGATTTCAATATTCTTTCTTTGTTCTGCATCTTTGGCATTTTAGTTATAATATGACATGCACAAGATCTTTTCTGGTCGTATCTATTTGGAGTGCTAAATGCCTTATGTACTTGGACTTTCATTTCTTTCCCTAGATTTGGGAATTTTCTGCCAAAATTGAATAAGTTGCCAAATAAATTTTCTATACTTTTAGTCTGCACCTCAATCTTCTCTTTTATATTGAAGATTCATAGGTTTGGTCTCTTGATTATGCCACAGAAGTCTTGAATATTATGGTCATGATTGCCTTTTTTTCTTTCTTTTATTGCTACCTAACTGTAATAATCCCTTAACCTTGTCTTTCATTCCTGGTATTCTTCTTCTCCCTGGCCTAGTCTATTGATGATGTTTTCCAGTCAGTTTTTCATTTGATTATACTGTATGCAAATTAAACTTAAAACATGACAAAAAAATTGGACATGTTTCTCCCTGGGTTCTCTACTGTTGGAATCCACCAATTTTCAGGGTGAGTGGTGGGCCATAGCTGTGGTCTATTGCAGTTCCTCCCTATTCCCACTGTAGTGGTTAGTGCTATGTGTGAGGACTGAGGGCCAGGCTGGTCAAGGGTCAGTTATCAGCTTTCAGAGCTGCATTCCGTTTAGAAACTTCCCTCTTTGCGTATACCAGGAGCCATTGCTGGCCCCAACAAGCCTTGAAGTCTATGGGCTGGGTGGGTTCCCACTCACTCCAGAGAGCCCCTCCCCAATCTGCATACCCAGGACTGACAAATGTCTAATTGAGAGTGTCCCCCAAGAGTGGGGGAAGCAAAGAGAAAACTGAGTTTTGCAGTAGAGCAGGACAGCTGAGGGAACCTGGCACTCTGCCAGCCAGTCCACGTGTTTTCAGACACTGCCCAGCAGAAACCACCCTGTGAGATGTGGGAAGCTGAGATCAAGTGATCCACCAGCCCGGGCTCAGAACTCCAGTCTCACCCAGCAGCAAACCACATGCAGCAGGGAGGCAACTTCAAAGGCTGAGCAATCCTCCACTGTGGCTCAGAGCCCTGCCTCTGCAGTGATACACAGAGGATGGGGCAGCTGACCCCCTGGCTCTCCCAGCCCAAGCTCCCCACTGCTCAAACCTCTCAGTGAGGCTGCTGCTAGCCTCTGATTTTCCATGACTATTTCTTACCTCTGTCTTCCAGCCAGGCAGGTGGCAGGGTGGCCCTATGATTGTTCTTTGTTTTTAGGTCCCCAGAGCAGGCCAGTCTGAAGCCATAGGCCCCTTCTCAGGTTGGTGCCTGGCTCTGGCCATCTGAGATGTGGGGAGCTGTGCCTTGGATTTCTTCTCCAATGCTGGCCTTTCACGCGGGAGGAGTCCCTGTCAAACCAGATCCTGCACTGGTTTAAGGCTTGCAAACAGCCTGGGTCTCTCCTGCAGCTAGGACTGCCAGGCTTGTCCCCAGCACTGCCTGGTTATCCTGTGGTTTTTCCTTTAGCTTTGCCTCCTGCTCTGGGGAGCCAGGGTTGAAGCTGCAACTGTTTGCTTCTTTCCTGTACATCACCTTTCTGTTCCTCTGGGCTTTTTAGCTGTCCTGTCACTTCTTTCTTGACTCCCAATGCTCTTCCTCTCTGTCTCCCAGAATGTCATCTCTCCTTTGTTATCCCTTCTCTTCTCATTCATGGAGTTGCATGGAGGAAGCTTCTAATCCCCCACCATCCCCCTCAAAGTCCATAAAGCATCTTTAGTACCTGAATTTGGTCATGTAGGATGTCTCAGTTTTTAAGTCCCTCATGCTTTGCTGTTTTCCTTCTTGTCCCTCTTATGGAAATGAGCCAGCAACCATCCTATAGCTTCTTGTCACATCCAGGTGGGCATGACTGCCCCTGGAGGGCAGGCCAGAGCCTGCATTTTGGGGATCTTCTGTGTAAGATCCACAAGACCTTTCATCTAAAAACAGAGCGTTTTTGTCTTCCCCAAGCTGAACCCTACTTCTTCCCCACTAACTCTCTTGTGTCCTACCCGCCTGGCCTTCTTGCTGTTTCTGGAACCCACTGGGGACTCTCCCACCACAGGGTCTTTGCTCCAGCTCTTTTCACTGCCTGGAATGCTCTCATCCTAGGTGTCCACTTGACTAAGAACCGCAGGCCCTCCAAGTCTTTGTTCACTTTATTATGAGACAACAGTCGGTCCTGCCCCTCCAATTCCAGGTCCCTGGCCCTGCTCTGTGTCTTTACTCCATAGCACACATCCCTCCCAACAGCCCCTACTTACCAATTGCGTCTAATATATGTTTATAATGTTTCCTCACATTAGAGTAAAAGCTCCCAGTGGCAGAGATCTTCCTCTGTTTTGTCCATTGATGTATCCTAAGTTCCTAGAATAGTGACTCATCCTCGAGTGTTCCCTCAAATTGTTTGGAGGAACTTAAAGACATTGAGTCCGTCAAAGCTTTCCTGTTTGTCACAATCCTCTGCTGTGTCATAAATGGGTGGCAAATAATGCTGAGCTATTGACACCTTTACCCTTGAGGCAGCTGGTGATGGTCTGGCAGCTGAATGTCTGTGGACAATTATGTCTGGCCCCATGCAGCCTTTTCCATTTACCCAGAAGTGCCTTACAAAATTGCCATTTCCCAGGTGTGCCAGGACATTAAAATGTTTGGGAAGCTGTGTCTTGTCATGCAGAAGTGTACATATCATGCCCTTTTCACTGTTAGGTGGAGTGCCCACGTCTTCCTCTAAAAGAGCTCCTCTGTCTTGACATCAGTATTCCTCAAACTCAGTCAAGCACCAGTCCAATAGCAATTTCTATTGTTGATTAATGACATGTTCTTCTTAAACAAATGATTTTACATCATAAATTACATATTTTAAATATCCAGAGCCTATGTGGATGAATAAAAGAATTCATGAATATGTAGCAAGGGAGTAGGGAGAACTATTGAAATGATTGATAGTTGTGGAGTTGAGGACAAGAAAATCTGCAGGTCTGAAAGGTGGTGCTAATGGATTTCATTTTAAGTCTTTATGTGTGGTTGCTCTAAAGTGGCAGTTCCTTTAAGAGGAAGGAAGGAGGAGGGGAATGGGAAGCTTTTCCTACAAAGACTTCAAAGTCTGGATATCTGCTTTCCAAAATGTTCTTCCCAACTATTCTTTTCTAAATCACAAAGAAAACTCATCATCACTTGCAGGTTAATCCTCTTTGGTTTGCTAAGAAAAGTCATTATGCTAGATCTATCTGCCTCCTGGGGAGTATTGCTGGGGGTTGAGGCAAGGTCTTGGTTTATAGGCCTTAAACCAGAGGACAAAGAGGCCATGAGCCAGAGATTGGAATTGGAGACTACAGGAGGCCTGGGAAGGCGTGGGGCAAACCTCAGAGCCAGGCAGGGCACTTGGCTGGGTTGAGGAGTGCCGGGGATCTGGAGAGCAGGATGCAACTTAGAGCCAGGAGTTAGGTAGAAGCCAGGAAACTCTGGGTTCACGAGGTGAAAGCCAAATGGAGTGAGGAGAGAGGGTCAGGAGCATGACAGCAGGAACCAGCAGCAGGGAAGTCTTAAAACCAGCACAACTACCTTGGCCAAGAAGCCTCTCCTGGGCCTCTTGGGATGGTACAGCACAGCATGGGAACAAAGCGCCAGGGCCTGCAGGTGTAAGCATGGCAAAGAGGCTGAGGAGGCAAGATGGCCAGCGGGGAGCTAGAGCCAGGAAAGCTTCTGGCATTCAGCTTCCCTCCCCGAGGAGGCAAGCTCTTCCTGTCTCTCTTTCTAGAGCTTATGCAGCTGTTTTGACCTAGAAATTCCAGAACAAACAGACCAGGAAGCCAAAATGAGGACATTTGATCCCTGCAGTCCTTCCCACAGTGGGATCTTGGCCAGAGGACCCGCTGCTTGTCAGCTTTGAGGCACCAGGGAAATGAAAGCCTGGGGATGACTGAGTAGGGCAGGTTCAGGGTGGGAAATCTCCAGGATCCCTCCATCACACCAAGGGCCTCAGTTCCATGTTTGTGATTTCAAAAAGCAACTCTCATCAAGTTGGGTGGGAAGGTGCATGCCTGTTATTCCAGCACTTGGGAGGCTGAGTCAGGAGGATAGCAAGTTCCAGGCTAGCCTGGGCTACATGGTAAGACCCCGTCTCAAAAACAAAATGAAGCAAAACAAACACCTATAAATTGATATAGTGAACACGCTTTCCTTCCTTCAATTATCCAACTATATCTTATTGAGTGTCTCTATATGCCAGGCCTCCGCTATTCCCTAGCAGAGTTAATGTGACCTTCCTGGCCACATTCTGTTGATTTCCCCTCTCCCTTTAGCTGACACTTGGCTCTAGGAATGGACCTTTCTATGACTTTATTTATGCTGCAGATTTTTTGCTAGTATCTGAATTTCTGACCATTCTACAAGCATTTAGAAGATGACACTTTGGCTTTTACAGGTCCTTCTGCTCTGACATGTTCCAAAGGTTACAGATAATGAGTTCACAAGCAAGAGGAAAGCCCAAGAGGCAAAGAGTCACAATGTAGCTCATGCCCTGCCCTTTAGATTCAAACTTCCTTGGAATTGGCGTTTTGGGCATGGTTGAACACTGGGGACAGGTGGGTTACACAGGGTAGGTTTGATCTAACACAAGATGGATGGAGATGGAGAACAGAGGATACTAAAGATGGCCATAATTAGATTAATGGCAATATTATTAATAATTAACAATCTGGGAGCCAGGACAGCATAGTCACAAGGAGGAACACAGACTTTGAAGCCGAGAATACATACATTCCAACACCAGCTGTGACACATGCTATCTGTAAAATCCTGATCAAGTTAGTTGATTTTTTTTGAGACTTAGTTTCTTCATCTCTGATATAAAATAATGATACATGCCACATACCAAGGGTTGTTTTGAAGATTAAATTAACCAGGTCATGTATTTAAAGCATCTAGAGGATAAATCCTGTGATTGTGACATGAGATAGGTGCTTCATAAGTAGTGGTAATGATAAGAAACATTACTGTGTATTGAGCATTTATGATGCCCTAGATTCTGTAGCTCATAATGTTTTTTCATTTCCCTCCAGCTGTGAGGTAGGAATTATCTCCATTTTAAGACTGAGGATCTTGAGATTTAGGGAAATTAAAAATAAGTTGCTCAGGTTTACATAGGCCAGATAAGGACAAGAAAGGCAAATCAACATATGTGGAAGGCTTAACATGTACCAGGCACTACACTAGATGCCATATAAACTTTAACTCTGAATTATGATAATCTGTGCAGACCAGTGTTATTATCCTATAGTACATGAGGCAACTAATTTTGACAAGTTTATGTAGGTCTTTATCAGGAGAGAGGCTTCCAGCCTATTCATTATGAGATAAAGTTTGAGTCTTTAGAATTTAAAAAAATAGCCAGGTGTGGTGGTACACAACTGTAATCCCAGTGCCTTAGGAAGCAGAGGCAAGAGGATTGTAGGTTCAAGGCCAGAGGCAGCTTGTATAATTTCATGAGACTCTGTCTCAATTTTAAAAATCGAAAAGAGGCTGAGAGTGAAGCTCAGTGGCAGAGCACTTGCAAAGTATGTGCAAGGTCCTGGGTTAAACCCCCAGGACTGCAATAAATAAATAAATAAATAAGTAAATAAATATTAAAAAAATAGTTGATTTCTTGAATGGAGAATTGATTTTGGAACCTATGAAGATTTTGAAGTTCATGTTTCCTCTGATGATCTGCTTTGCTTTCATTCATTGTCCCCTAGCTCTACCCTGAACTATCTTGGTTGTCTCTTTTATGGGCATCCCTGCTACCTGGTATATAGTGGATCTGTGTGTGTGGCTTGTCGTGAGGTCTGGCTAATGTCTCAGGCTGGTCAGGGTATATGGTTTTGGGACACAGGAACAAACTCTTATGAATTACAAAGAAAACTCCTTATTTAATCTTGAGAAACAGAGGTTTGTTTTTTAGAAAAAAACCCAAAACACTAAATAAGAAGTAAAGAGAGGGAAACTCAGGTCAATTGGGGCACGTGGCTTGGCTAGCTACCTGTCTCACCCTATTCCCAGGACAGCTTGATCCTGACTCAGAATCTTCTACTGTGTGACTATAGATAGGAAAGAGGCAATTATTAAAGAAAGCAGGAAGAGAAAGCAGAGTGTCCTCTACCAAGTGTACTGTGACAAAAGGCAGGATGGTGAAGAAGATGGAAAAGAAAACAAGTACTATTGGGAAGTCTTGCCTAATTTCCCTTTATGTGCCTCACAATGGACGCAGAGGGCCCCCTGGGTACTGGAGCAGGGAATCTTCCACGCCAGCCCTTGTGGGAGTGTTTGCTTTTATCCACTGGCCACTGGGTAAATTGTTGTTGCTGTTGTTGTTAGGTATCATCAAGTCAAGTCCGATTCATAGAGACCCTATGTACAATAGATTGAAACACTCCCTAATTCTGTGCCAGGTGCATAATCTTATTTATGTTTAAGCCCATTGTTGGAGACATTGTGTCATTCCATTTGGTAGAGGATTTTCCTTTTTTTCGTTGACCTGCCACTCTCTCAAACATTATGTCTTTCTTCAGGGATTGGTCTCTCCTAACTACATGTCCAAAATATGTAAGGTGCAGTTTAACTATCCTTGCTTCCAAGGAGCATTCTGGTTGCACTTCTTCTAGGACAGATCTGTTGATTCTTTTGGTAGTCCATGGTATATTCAATAGATGTCTCCAGCACCATAATTCAAAAGTATCAATTCTTCTCCTATCTCCCTTGTTCAATGTCCAGCTTTCACAACCATATGATGCAACTGAAAATATCATGGAATGAGTCAGGTGTACCTTCGTCTTCAATGTGACATCTTTACTTTTCAATACTTTAAAGAGATCTTTTGCACAGCTTTGCCTACAGCAATGCATCTGTTGATTTCTTGACTGCTGCTTCCATGAGAGTTGATTGTAAAGCCAAGTAAAGCAAAATCATGGACAACCTCAATCTTTTCTCCATTTATTGTGAAGTTGCTTACTGACCCAGTTGCAAGGATGTTTGTTTTGTTGATGTTTAACAGTGAACACTGCAATCTTTGATCTTCATCAGTAAATGTTTTAAATCTTCTTCACTTTCAGCAAGCAGGGTTGTGTCATCTGCATAACGCAGGTTGTTAATGAGACTTCCTCCAATCCTGATGCAGCGTTCTTCTTCATAAAGTCCAGCTTCTTGGATTATTTGCTCAGCATATAAATTGAAGAGATATGGTGAAGTATACAGCCCTGACACACACCTTTCTCAACTTTAAACCAGGCTGTGTTTCCTTGTTCTATTCAAACAACTGCCTCCTGATTCACATACAGATTCTTCATGAGTACAATGAGGTGCTCTGGTATTCTCATTTTCCGAAGTGTTATCCATAATTTGTTATGATCCACACAGTCAAATGCCTTTGTATAGTCAGTAAAACATAGATAGACATCTTTCTGATATTCTCTGCTTTCAGCTAATATCTACCTGACATCAGCAATGATGTCCCTGGTTCCCTGCCCTCTTCTGAATCCCACTTGATTTTCTGGCAATTCCTTGTCTATATACTACTGTAATCATTTTTGAATGATGTTTAGTAAAATTTTGTGTGATATTAATGATATTGTCCAATAGTTTCCACATTCAGTTGGATCCCTTTTTAGGGGAATAGGCACAAATATGGATCTCTTCCAGTCAGTTGGCGAGGTAGCTGTTTTCCAAATCTGTTGGCATAAACATGTTAGCACCTCCAATGCTGCACCTGTTTGTTGAAACATCTCTATTGGTATCCCATCAATTCCTGGAGACTTGTATTTTGCAAATTCTTTCAAGGCAGCTTCCACTTCGTCCTTCAATACCATTGGTTCCACTTCATATGCAACCTCTTGAAATGGTTGTTGTTTGTTGTTGTTGTGAGGTGCCGTTGAGTCGGTATCCAACTCATAGCGACCCTTATAGGGTTTTCAATGGCTGACTGTTTCTCGGGACTTCCTTGGGAGTGGATTGCCATGTCCTTCTCCCATTTTTGCGGTACTGGGAATTGAACTCGGGACCTCACAGAGTGCAGCGCAACACTCTACCAGCTAAGCTAAATCCCAGCTTGAAATGGTTGGTCACCAACCAATTCTTTTTTGTATAATGACTCTGTGTATTCCTTCCATCTTCTTTTGATGTTCCCTGCATTGTTTAATATTTTCCCTGTAGAATATTTCACTATTGCCACTTGAGGCTTGAATTTTTTTTCACTTCCCTAAGCTTGAGAAACACAGTGTGTTCTTCCCTTTTGGTTTTCTGCCTCCAGCTCTTTCCACATGTCATTATAATATTTGTTTTTGTCTTCTTGAGCTGCCTTTTGAAATGTTCTGTTTAGTTCCTTAACTTCATAATGTCTTCCTTTTATTTTAGCTGCTCTACGTTTAAGGACAGTTTCAGAGTCTCTTTCAACATGTAATTTGGTCTTTTCTTTTTTTTCCTGTCTTTTAAATAGCCTAGACTCTACTTTGAGGAGGTACCTCTTCCCCAATAGTCTTTTTAATGCTTTCTGACCTGGGGGGGGGCTCATTTTCCAGCACTATATCTGACAGTGTTTCTTTGCTATTCATAGGGTTTTCAATGACTAGTTGTTTGGGGAGTGGGTTGCCAGGTCCTACTCCCTAGTCTGTCTTAGTCTTGAAGCTCAGCTGAAACCTGTCCACCATGGGTGACCCTGCTGGTATCTGAAATATTGGTGCCATAGCTTTCAGCCTCATCATAACATGCAAGTCCCCACAGTGTGGCAAACTGACAGATGTTGCAGGGGAGTAAATTGTTATTGAGTGCCTACTATATGTTGGGTAGAATATATCAGTAAGTAATTCCCACATGGGGCTTGTCTTCTAATGGGTGGGGGCTGTACAGACCATTACCAGACTAATTGTCATTGTTGTTAGATGCTATTGAGTTGGTCCAACTCATAGTCTTATAGAGTTTTCAATGATTGATTGTTTTGGGAGTGGTTGCAAGGTCATTTTCCCATTTTTTTGTAGTGCCAAGGATCGAACCCAGGACCTTAGAGAGTACAGAGCAAGCACTCTACCAACTGAGTTAAATCCCAGCATTACCAAACTAAACAAGTAAATAATGTAACACAACATAATGTTTGAGAAGATGACAACTTTCATGGTAAAAAATAAAAATTTAAAATGTGGAGATCAGGAGTACTGATACAACCATTCTGAGAAGGAGGCATCTTACTACACTGATTTTTCCTGTGAGGAAAGTGAAGTCAAGAGGAATTAATTTCTTGTGGCCACATAGCTGAGTGGTAGAGATTCAACTATAAAACCAGGTCACTTTGAAGGAAGCTCATTCTCTTCTTTATTACCCTTTGCCTTAGCTGGATGTTGAAACTAAGAAAGACTGGAAAGTGCAGGGGAGTCCCTAATTTTGTATCCTAATAGGCTAATCAGAATTATTTAGCATATGGAAATGGGGAATTTTTATGAATTATATGTTTCAGTGAAGAAATACTCTTTCCCTTGCTAGCAGCAAAGATGTTTTTGAGGTTAACATTTCAGCTTAGAGCTGAGGATGAGCTAGAATCAAATATTTAAATTCCTTTTTAAAAAGATAATTTGTATTCTCATTGAGTGTAAACCAGCTTGAGACTTTATATGAAGTTCTGAACTTTGTCATGGATAAGCATTGTTACCAATCAGCAGCCCATTTCCAGCATTGTGGTAATCATTTGATCTTTTATTAAAGAAAATTCTTCCAAAAATATTAATTTAAAAATTAGTGTCAACACTTTCTGACATTCCATCTCTAAATTCTGAAGAAGAAAAAAGTTTTAGAGTTTTTTAATAATCTTGGTAAATATTATTTGAACTTTACCTCAAGCCAAAACAAGTTTCATGGGGGAAAAAAAAATCCTTTCTTCGGCCATGGGCAATAAATTTGGCCAGGAGGATCTGGAAGCAAGAAACTGAACAAGCTAAATACTAGTGGGCATTCATGCCAGTGGACACCATGATTTTCAGAGACATTTATTCTATTCCCCTAAAATATGAAATGTTTTCAAGAAAATCCTCAGTTCTTGCTCATGATCTCTTTTCCTTCTGGCTGCATACGTAGATACACCTTCCCTCTTTCTTCCTTCCTCTTTCTCTCTCTCTCTCTCCCCCTCCCTCCCTCCCTCCATCTTTCTTTTTTTCTTTCTCTTTCTTTCTTTCTTTCTTTCTTTCTTTCTTTCTTTCTTTCTTTCTCTTCTCTTCTCTTCTCTCTCTCTCTCCCTCTCTCTCTCTCTCTCTCTCTCTCTCTCTTTCTTTCTCACTAGTTGTTAATGAAAAAGCCACTGACTGGACACATTATTCAGTGTTCCTCATATTTGGTGCAAAGAAAAAAGAAATGGGAAAAAATCATTCTCTCAAAACCCAAACATGTCTCCCAAGTTCAAGGTTTCTTAAGGATCATGGAAGGGTATCTGTGTACATGTCTGTGTGTGTGTAGACTGTGGAGTGTTAGCCACGCTTTACTTTGTTTCCTGTAAACGAAACTTGTTTTTCATTTCTTTTCTCTGTTGCTTGTTAGAAAGATTTATCAAGGGCTTGAGGGAGGAGAAGACATTCCAGATGATTCTTTCTCATATAATACATTTACTTTCTTTTATTTAGGAATTTCTTGCATCAGTGGAGGAGAAGGAATGACAGAAAAACAAAAACAGGGAGAGAGGAGAAAGACAGTGGAAGGATGAAGGAAAAAGTGGTTGTTGTTGTTGTTGTTGTTAGGTGCCATTGAGTCGGTATCCGACTAATAGCGACCCTCATAGGGTTTTCAATGGCTGTTTCGGGATTGCCTTGGGAGTAGATTGCCAGGTCCTTCTCCCATTTTGGGGGTGCTGGGAATTGAACTCAGGACCTCAGAGCCTGCAGCGCAGCGCTCTACTAACTGAGCTAAATCCCAGCCCGGAAAAAGTGGTAGGGGTCTCAAAAGGCTCTGAATTGGCTGGAAAGTGAAGAATGAGAAGTACCTAAAGAGCTGGATAGTGATTCTTTCAATCCCAGACTGTAGATAAAACTGACTGAAGAAAATAAGGTATAGGAGGTGAAAGGAAGTTAGGTCAGTGACATTATTTGGTGAAGGAGAAAATAAGCTACGTTTATTTTCTGATGGAATTGAAGTGAGATCTGTTCACAACAAAGCAAGTGATCAGAAGTCACACTCCCTGGCCTGCTGGCTCTGCTGTTCCCTACCTGGGTGACCTTGGCCAAGGTACTTTGAATCCTTGAACTATAATTTGCTGATGGTAATATTTTCACTCCTAACTCATTGGATTGCCTTGAGGAGCAAATGAGATAATTCCTTACATGCTCAGTCTTTCATTCAGTAAGTATTTATCGAGTATCTACTATAAAAAAATGGAAAAACTCTTGCCTCATGACATTTACACTGTAGATATATTCTAAAATATTATAATATATGAAATATACATGTACACAACTATACAGCATATATTATAATGTGCAGAAATATATTTTGCTTCCTATAAGTATTATGCTACTCTCACTTATGGTAGAATTTGATAAGAAAAACCTCTTATAGGTCACATACTACATACATGATGGGGTCAAAAAAATACAGTAAATGTTTAAAGACAGTTATTACACTAAAAGACACATTGCCATTAATCCCCCATTAAAACACTCCCTCTGGCAGCTGGGTACAGTGGCTCATGCCTGTATTCCCAGTGACTCAGGAGGCAGAGGCAGGAGGATCGCAGGTTCAAGGCCACAGGCAACCTGCATAACTCAATGAGACCATGTCTCAAGATAAAAATTAAAAAATGGGCTAGGGGTGCAGCCCAGTGGTAAATCACTTGCAAAGTATGTGTGAGGCCCTTGGTCAATCCCCAAATACAACAGTAAATAAATAAATAAATAAATAAGTACTCCCCCCTGGCTTAGAACACACATATCTCACTGTTCTCAACACTTTCTGAAGCAATCCTGGACGTCCTCTTTCATGAGTGTCTTTAGTTTCATCCTCCATCATGACAATGCTCTGTATCACAAATCGTTTCTGGTATGACAAATTTCTGTCAAAAACATTTCGGTGTGTCCTCAACCACCTTATTCACCACATCTGGCATTATGCAATTTCTGTCTTTCCCCCAAAGTCAAAATGACCATCATAGGTCAGTGCTTTGCATGGATTCAGGACATGGAGGCAGTCATGACAGTATGACCAAAGATGCTCACAAAAGAGGACTTCCAGAACTGCCTCAGAAAGTGGCAAGAATGATGGGATAAGGGCATTTGAAGCCAGGGGAGTATTTGGAGGGGAATTAATGGCAATGTGTCTTTTACTATAAAACATTTTTTTTTTTAATTTAAACATTCACCGTGTCTTTTGATCACACCTTGTATATGTGTATGTATGAGTTAAAGTTTAATCAAGTAGCATTTGTGGACTGTTGTCATGCCTTGTCTCCAACACATGGCCAAATCCAGCTTATCTCTGTTCATTTAGACTTTCCAACAGATGACTGGTGCTGCCTGAAAAGCAACACATTGAAAAGAAGGGCAGAAACATTTGCAAATCACCAGAGCTGAAGAAAATCACTGCTTCAGTCAGTTTGAACTGAATAGTCAGACCCCAATAAGCTCTCTGCTGTGAGACCCATCAAGTGAGAGTATTGTAGCCTGCTTGTTTTTAGCTGGGATGGTATGATACATTTCTCAAGGAAGGGCATTTCTACAACTGCTATTATCAAATGAAATGTACTCAGCATTTGCCTGTGTGTGAAAATTGCAGTTTCTGGAACAGGATCAGGATCCTCTGTGAGCCTTCTTTCCCCTCCCCATCCTTTCCTATTCCAGTTTTGTTCAGATAATTTGCCCACAAGACAGGAACAGCCAAAGTTAGGGGCAATGGATGCTCAGCCTGTTGGGGTGTGTGCTGCAGTTCCCTTTCCTGAAGTTGGATGTATTGCAGCCAAGCTGCAATTTGGGAACTGGAAACATCCCAGAGAATCCCACCTCCGGGATGTGACCCTGGGCCTTAGTCAGTGCCAGCTGTTGAGAGAGATGAGATGGAGAATGGGAAACATAACACTGCCAGGGATAGACATTTGTCAAATGGAAAACAAGTTTGTCAATTATTTTTCTTCTATTTTATAAAAAAGAATGAAATTTCTAATTAGAGATCTTAGAAAACCGGTTGCTAAGAGTTACGTTTTTATAATTTCCCTTTTGTTTTTGTTATGGTCTGTTCCTGGAAGTTGTGGTCTGTTCCTTGGGGACTTGTTGCATGATTTTATGTTTGTTCCCTGCCTTCATCCATTTGGGCCACAATCATAAACTACCATAGACTAGATGGCTTATCAACAACTGAAATGTATTTCTCATAGTTCTGGAAGCTGGGAAGTCCAAGATCTAGCATATATGGTGTCTGCTAAGGGCCTGCTTCCTGCTCCAGGGATGGCTGTCATTTCACGATGTCCTCATGTGGTGTAAAGACTGAGGAAGCTTTCCTGGGTCTCTTTTATTTGGGCATGAGTCCCATTCATGCCTGCAGCTATACCACTGTGGTATCCAATCTCGTCAGATGTCAGATCTTGGAAGCTAAGCAGAGTCAGGCCTGGTTAGTACTTGGATGGGAGACCGCCTGGGAACACCAGGTGCTGTAGTCTTGGGAGAAGGACTCGGCAACCCACTCCCAAAAAAACAATCTGCCATTGAAAACCCTATGAACAGCAGAGAAGCACTGACAATGGTGTTTCACCTGTTGTATGTGTGGTCTCTATGAGTTGGACACCGGCTTGATGGTACCTAACAACAACAACAACAATCCCATTCATATGGCTCCACCTTTATGACCTGCACTTCTTGAAGATCATACCTCATATAACACACGGGGGTTAGGATTTCAACATATGATTTGGGGGTAGGGGAATACAAACATTCAGTCTATAGTACTCCCTGCAAGCACTTTTCTAGCCATCCAACTTCACAAACACATCTCTACCTGGACACCAAAGTCAGAAATGTGTAAAACTGTAGGAATCAGATGAGTACAATGAAGCATAGTATTGATTTTATTACATTCTACTTAGTCCCTTTTACATGACTATTGCTAATTGTGATATAATCTGGGCCATTTATTGATCACTGACTGAGTGCCAGAAACTAATTAGTTAATTGCTTTACATACATTATTTTAATTAATCATCTCAACAACCCCAATAGGTATATTTGAGTATTATTCTCTTTTACAATAGATGAAGTAAGTTTAATAGTCAAATCACTTGTCCAAGTCACCCAGCCGGTGAGTATCAAAGCCAAGGTTGAAATCCTCACTTAATTCCATAGTCTTAATCATTCAGCCTTTCTGCCTTTCATTTTCTCCTTGCTCTGGTACTACATCACTCTCTTCTTCCTTCCATCTCTTTCCCCACATTCAGTTCTTTACCCCCATCAGATAATTATAGAAACCAAATGGTAACATTCAATTCAAAACTACAATCTAAAAAGTAAAAGCTAAAAATACACACAACATTGATTTCTTTCTTTCTCTCTCCTATGTTTGGAAACACGTGTTGGTTTTATGATGGCTTGAGAGAAGAGCCAATCTTAGGGCATTTTCACAAAGTCTCCTACAGGTTTAAATAGTGATAATATTCCTTGGATATCCTCAAAGAAGCTTCCAGGCCTGGCAGAGAGCTTGCATTTTATTAGAGAGCTGGTTTCTAAGGATTTGTTTTTTGCCAAGAACAACACTGTAAGGGGATTACAGGCCATCGGTGGTCTACAGCAACCAAAGTGACAAGGCTCCTCCTTTCCCCCTAAGGAGAAAGTCAGCAAGTAACTGAAGACTCCCATCATCAAGAATTTTCAAGCCTGACTAAATGATTCCAATTAAATGAAACAAGGAGATGAGTGAATGCTTCCAGAAATGTCTACAAAAGTAAAAAGAACAAATATAAATAACTCTGAAAGGAAGAATAAAGTACCCTAAAGAACACCCTCCAATTTGTTATGAATAACATCTTAAGTGTTTTTTAAAGCAACAGTTCTATGGAGTTGGAGTGCTTTAGCTTATTCCACTGGGTTGGGGTGGTCCAAGAAAAGGAAGGGGCTCCACGTTTCAAAGCTGGATCGGGGTGTGAAGAGCATGGCTCCAGTTGAAGGAACAAGCAAAAACAACATGGATTTACAATGCGCTAATCCCACATATAGACCCTGCCCAGATGCCAGGCCTGAATTAAATTAGAGTGGAAAATTCTCGTCTGCTCAGTTCACTGAAACTCATCAGTGTGGGGCATTTAAAGTATATGTCTGGCAGATGTTTTAGTACTGGTATGTAGGGTTTTTTTTGTGTGTGAATATATAAAATCTATTTATAAAATACTAATACTTAATATTTTTTCCAGCAATTCACAATCATCTACCAAGCTGGAGTTGAGACCTACTGTTAGACCCTAGAACTGCTCTTTCCCTTCATAGGCTCAGCCAGAGGTCTCTACACACTGGCGTCCAGGTTCTACCTCACAAGTCTGCTTCTTCTTGCCTGTCTTTTTGCTTTTGGCAAACTCTGTTTTGGATTCTTGTCTTATTCTCCATCTTGGTGTTGATGCTTTGGATTTAATATTGCTTTCTGGACCATCCTCATTGTAAGAAGCAATTTCAAATAGTTTAGGGGTACAATGTAATGGTAGAGTATTTGCTTAGTATACACAAGACCCTAGATTCAATCTCCAGCACATACATACGTACATACATACACATACATACGTACATACATACATACATACATACATACATACATACATACATACATTTTGGTTACAGTTTTCTTGGTGCCTCACAGTTGAAGGTCAGCCCTACCTCCTTCCATGGTCAGACTTGGAAGTTCCTTAGACTCAAACCTAGGGTAGAAAGTGGCCTATTGACCCCATTCAAATAGGGGAGGAAGCTACACTATTATGCATATTTAAAATGAAAGCCCTATATGCTTATAAATGCCCAGTTTACATTTGTTCCTTACCTACAAATCAGAATGGGCTCAAGAATCCCCTTATACAAATAAAGTTCTTTTCTCTATTTTCTTCTTCATTACCCATTTTATTCCTACCCATTTCAAATTTTATTGATCTGAAACTCCTCCAAGGGAATGTCTGGTGCTGTTTAATGGTGATACTTTAGTGCTTTGGAAGGAGAAAAAGTATGAGAAATAATTTCTCCTAAACCTATCTGTCTGGCAAGTAACACTAACCTCTATACAAAAACTTCTTATCTCTTGGTGTCTCCTTGGGCTGGAAATGTTTCTGAGTTCTCCAACTGCTCTATCCAATATGGCAGCCATGAGCCATATGTGGCTTTTGAGAAGTGGAAGCATGGACAGTCCAAAATTAGATGTGCTGTAAGTTTGAAGTGCTTACCTGGTCTCCAAAATTTAGTATGAAATAAGACTATAAAGTACCTTGCTGATAATTTTTCATAATGTTTACATATTGCCATGATAATAGTTTAGATGTTGGATTAAATAATATATTATTGAAATTAACTATACTTGTTTTCCTTAGTTTTTTAAAAAAGTGGCTACATTTAAAAACATTAAATTTTCTATATGTGGCTATATTTTATTTCTATGGAAAGTGCTGATCTAGACTATTTTCTATCTACACATAGGATTAAAATTCTAATCTGAATCCAAACTGAACTGGAGGCCTCTAAGTTTTAACATATTGAATCCATGCCAAAACCTGAACTCAGTTTTTTCTGGGTTTGAAGCCCTGTTCTAAACAATATGGTCTAACAACTGTTTACATAACTCCTGTGCATTAGTTCCACCATGTGTCTGACAGTTTGTTCTACTGTGGGGGCTTTTGTGTTGCTGTGATGCTGAAAGCTATGCTACCAGTGTGACAGATACTAGCACAGTCACCTATGGTGGATAGGTTTCTGCTGAACTTCCAGACTAAGACAGACTAGGGAGAAGGACATGGCTAACCCACTCCCAAAACAACTAGCCATTGAAAACCCTATGAAGAGCAGAGAAACACTGTCAGATATAGTGCCGGAAAATGAGTCCCCCCAAATGGAAGGCACTCAAAAGACAACTGGGGAAGAGTTGCCTCCTCAAAGTAGAGTTGACCTTAATGATGGAAATGGAGGAAAGCCCCAGGGACCTCCATTTGCTGATGTGAAACAATTCAATATGAGAAGGAACAATTGTAAGCATCCATTAATAATTGGAACATGAAATGTTTGTAGTATGAATCTAGGAAAGTTAGAAATTGTCAAAAGGGAAATGGAGCATAAACATTGATGTTGAAGGCATCAGTAAGCTAAAATGGACAGGCATGGGCTATTTTAAATAGATAATCATATGGTATGTTATGTCTGGAATGATAAAGAGAAATGGGGCTGCATTCATCATCAAAAAGGACATCTCGATATATGACCTTAAGTACAATGCAGTTAGTGATAGAATAATATCCATATGCCTACAGGGAAGGCCAGTAATATGACTATTATTCAAATTTACATACCCACTATTAAGGCTACAAATGAAGATAGGGAAGATTTTTACCAGCTTCTACAATCTGAAAAAGATTGAATATGCAATCATGATGTACGGATAATTACTGGTGACTAGAATGCAAAAGTTGGAAACAAAGAAGATGGTTCAGTAGTTGGCTTGGTGACAGAAATGATGCTAGTATTACATGATAGAATTTTGTCAGGCCAATGACCTTTTCATTGCAAATATATTTTTTCACCAACATAAATGGTGACTATACAGATGGAGTTCTCCAGATGGAACATACAGGAATCAAATAGACTACATTTGTGGAAAGAGCTGATAGAAAAGCTCAATGTAAATGTCAGAACTTGTCCAGGTGCTGACTGTGGCTCATACCATCAGCTGCTCTTATGTAGGTTCAAACTGAAATGAAGAATATTAGAACAAATGTACGAGAGCCAAGGTATGACCTTGAATATATCCCACCTGAGTTCAGCTACCACCTCAAGAACAGGATGGATGGTGTTAGACACTAATGATTGAAGACCAGACAAGTTATGGCATGACATCAAAGATGCCATGTGTGAGGAAAGCAAAAGGTTATTAAAAAGACAGGAAAAAAAAAGACCAAATTACGTCAACAAAGATTGTAAAACTTGCCCTTGAATGTGGAGCAGCTAAAGTAAAAGCAAAACATGAAGAAGTTAAAGAATTAAACAGAAGAACAGGCAGCTTCAGAAGACAAAATCAAATATTATAATGACATGTGCAAAGAAGTGGAGATGGAAAACCAAAAGGGAAGAACACACTCTGTTTCCTCAAGTTTAAGGAACTTAAGAAAAATTCAAGCCTTAAGTGGCAATAGTGAAGGATTCTACAGGGACAATTTTTTTTTATTGGAAATTTTTAATGTACAACTTAATGTGTTTCATTCTGACATGTATTTCATTGTAACATTTCCATATATGTGTTTCATTGTACATTGCACACATAACTTCCCCCTTATCCTCTTGTGCCCCTCCTCCCCCATCTCCGACCCCCCCACCAATGGCCTCCTTTCTACTTGCATGTCTTTTTGTGGGAATATTTTTCTATACCTGTGCATCACGATTATGATTTAAGTCCAAAGTTTTTTCTTTTTTTATTGGAATTTTTTAATGTACAACTTAATGCATTTCATTCTGACATGCATTTCATCGTGACATTTCCACATGTGTTTCATTGTACATTGCACAGATAACTTCCTCCTCCACCTCTCCCACCTCCCCACCAATGGCCTCTTTTCTACTTGCATGTCTTTTTGTGGGAATATTTTTCTATATACCCTTGCATCCCAATTATGATTTAAGTCCAAGCATTTTTCTGTAGTGATCTGTCTTTTCACATTATCAGCAGTATTACATGAATAATCCAGCCCCTTTGCATTATTACCATCCTTTGGTATTGTTGGTATTATTATAATTATTTCCCAAACAATTAAAGTTGGGCTGTTTGAGGTCAACCTCTCTCTCATTCCTCATTCCTCCTTGTCCTGCCTCCTCCTCCTGTCTTCTTTAATCATCACTTCCTTTTGCTAGATCCCTCCCTTCCTCCTTTCCACTCCTTAACTTGTCCCTTCTCCACTAAGTTTATATTGGCTTTTTATTATGTTCCAATTTCTGTATAGGATTTTTTCCTTCTTTTAAATTCAATTAAGCTCTCACATATGAGTGAGAACATGTGGTATTTCTCTTTTTGGGCTTTTGTTCTTTCACTTAAGATAATTTTCTCCAATTCCATCCATTTTGCTGCAAATGATATTATTTCATTTTTTATTGCTGAGTAGTATTCCATTGTGTATATGTACCATAATTTTTTATTCATTCTTCTGTTTATGGGCACTTTGGTTGACTCCATATCTTTGCTATTGTGAAGAATGCTGCATTGAACATGGAGATGCAGGTGTCTCTGTGGTATGATGCCTCATCTCCCTTTGGGTATATTCCCAGTAGTGGTATAACTGGGTCATATGGTAGATCTATTTCTAGTTTTCTAAGGTGGTTGAACCAATTTACAGCTCTACCAGCAGTGTAAGAGGGTTCCTTTTTCTCCACAGCCTCGCCAGCATTTGTTGTTATTTGTTCTGTAGATCTTGGCCATTCTTACTGGAGTAAGGTGGAATCTTAGCATTGTTTTGATTTGCATTTCCCTAATGGCTAGAGATATTGAACATTTTTTCATGTGTTTCATGGCTTTATGAGCCTCTTCATTTGTGAACTGTCTGTTCAGTTCCTTTATCCATTTGTGTATTGGTTTATTTGTTTTCTTGAATATTGCTTTCTTGAGTTCTTTATAAGTTCTGGAAATTAGTCCTCTGTCTGATGTATAGGATGCAAAGACATTTTCCCCATTTAATGGGGACTTCTTTGACACTGTTGATTGTTTCCTTTGCTGTACAGAAGTTTTTAATTTCATGTAATCCCATTTATCTATTCTTGTTGTGATTTCCTGAGCAATTGGAGTCCTGTTAAGGAAATGCTTTCCTATGCCTATATGTTGGAGCATATTGCCTATCCTTTCTTCTATTAATTTTAAAGTCTCTGGTTTTATGTTGAGGTCTTTTATCCATTTCAAGTTAACTCTCATACATATTGAGAGATGTGGGTCAGTTTTCATTTTTATGCAAACAGATGTCCATGATTCCCAGCACTATTTATTGAAAAGGCTATCCTTTCTCCAATTTACCTGCTTTGCTCCTTTGTCAAAATATAGGTGTCTATAGATGCGTTGATGTATCTCTGGGTCCTCTATTCTGTTCCACTGGTCTTCAGGCCTATTTTTGTGCCAGTACCAAGTTGTTTTTGCTACTACAGCCCTATAGAACAGATTACAGTCAGGGACCATGATCCCACCTGCACTAGTTTTGTAGCTTAAGAGTGTTTTGGCTATACATGGTCTTCTGTGTTTCCATATGAATTTTTGGATCACTTTTTCTATTTCTGTAAAGCCTGTCATTGGAATTCTAATGGGGATTGTATTAAATATATAGATTGCTTTTGGTAGGATAGCCATTTTTACTATATTGATTCTCCCAATCCAGGAGCAGGGAAAGTCCTTCAACATTTTAGTATCCTCTACAATTTCTTTCTTGAATGTTTTGAAAATTTCCTTGTAGAGATCTGCAGGGTCTTTAGTTAGATTGATTCCAAGGTATTTAATTTTCTGGTGGACTATTGTGATAGGGATTGTAGCGGTAATTTCCTTCTCTTCCTGCTTATAGTTCGAGTAAAGAAGGCTACAGATTTTTGTGTGTTAATTTTGTATCCTGTCACTTTGCTAAAGGAGTTAATTAGGTCTAAAAGTTTTCTAGATGAAGTTTTGGTGTCCTTTAGGTAAAGTATCATGTCATTCGTAAATAGGGATAATTCAACCTCTTCATTGCCTATCTGTATCCCTTTGATTTCTTTCTCTAGTCTGATTGCCCTTGGGAGGACTTCAATCACTATGTTAAATAGAATAGGAGAGAGTGGACATCCTTGTCTTGTTCCAGATCTTAGAGGAAATGGTTTCAATCTTTCTCCATTTAATATAATGTTGGCTGTAGGTCTGTCATAGATGGCCTTTGTAATGCTAAGGTATTTTCCTGTTATGCCTATCGTCTCCAGGGTTTTTAATCATGAAAAGGTGTTGCACTTTGTCAAAGGCCTTTTCAGCATCAATTGAGATGATCATGTTGATTTTTCTTTGCAAGCCTCATGATATGCTGAATTACATTAATCAATTTTTGTATGTTGAACTAGCCTTGCATCTGTGGAATAAATCCCACTTGGTCATGGTGAACAATATTTTTAATATGTTGATGAATTTGGTTTGCCAGGATTTTGTTAAGAATTTTTGCATCTATGTTCATAAGGGAAATGGGTCTATAATTCTCTATCTTAGATGTATCCTTTCCTGGTTTAAATATCAGGGTGATGGTAGCTTCATAGAATGAGTTTGGGAGTGCTCCCTCCTTTTCTACTTTTTGAAATAATTTCAGGCATTAATTCTTCTTTGAAAGTTTGGTAGAATTCTGCTGTGAACCCATCAGGTCTACAAGGACAATGTTAAATGATGCAGGAAACATCAAAAGATGGAAGTAAAACACAGAGTAATTATACCCAAAAGAATTAGTGGCTAACCAACCATTTCAAGAGGTTTCATATCATCAGGAACCAATGATCCTGAAGGAAGAAGTGGAAGCTGCCTTGAAGGAATTGGCAAAATGCAAGCCTTCAGGAATTGATGGAATAGATAGAGGTGATTCAACAAATATATGCCACCCTGGAGGTGCTAACTTGTTTATGCCAAGAGATTTAGAGAACAGCTACCTGCCCAACTGACTGGAAGAGATCTATATTTGTGCCTATTCCCAAGAAAGGGGATCTAATCAAATGTAGAAATTATTGATCAATATCATTAATATCACATGCAAGTAAAGTGTTTCTAAAGATCATTCAAAAGTGACTGCAGCAGTATGTAGACAGGAAACTGCCAGAAAATCAAGCCAGATTCAGAGGAGGGTGTGGAACAAGAGACATCATTCCTGATGTCAGATGGAAAGTAGCCTAAAGCAGAAAATACCAAAAGGATGTCTATCTATGTTTTATTGACTATGCAAAGGTATTTGACTGTGTGGATCATAACAAATTATGGATAACATTGCAAAGAATGGGAATACTGGAGCACTTACTTGTACTCATGAGGAATCTGTACATGGACCAGGCGGCAGTTGTTCAAACAGAACAAGGAAACACTGCCTGGTTTAAAGACAAGAAAGGTGCGTGGCAGGGCTGTATTCCTTCACCATACCTCTTCAATCTCTATGCTGAGCACATAATCTGAGAAGCTGGACTTTATGAAGAAGAATGTGGCATCATGATTGGAGGAGACTCATTAACAACCTGCGTTATGCAGATGACACAACTGCTTGCTATTTAAGGAGAACCAAGAATTGAAAAAATTTTAAAGAATAACAATTCAAAGAGGAAGGATATTATTGCTAAGCAGAAATGCAAACAATGAACCTTAAGCTTTGAATTTGTTCTCTGGAAAAGCAAGTTGGGAAACTACTGATTTAGAGTATTAAGTAAATGAGAATCAAAGGGAATATTCTGAGTACAGTCATTCTTTGGTATTCCCTGGGAATTTGTTCTAGATGCCCCTGTTGAATACCAAAGTTTTGTGGATGCTCAAGTCCTTGATATAAAATGGCATAGTGTTTGCATATATCCTATGCACATCCTCCTACATAATTTAAATTATATCTAGGTCACTTATAATACCTAACACATTGAAAATGCTATGTAAATAGTTGTTAGAGCACATTGTTAAGAGTAGGGCTGCAAACCCAGAATAAATTGGATTTAGGTTAGGGTAAGGGTTCAATATGTTAAAACTTAGAGAGTTTGGGTTCAGTTTGGGTTCAGATTAAAATTTTAACCTTATGTATAGATAGAAGAATAAAATGTTTTTATTTCCTTTTATTCTCTTCAACTTTTAATTAGCTAATGGTACAAACTTCCCATATGCCTGTCCGCTTGTCATGCTGTAGGGGCTTGCGTGTTGCTGTGATGCTGAAAATTATGCCATTGATATTTCAGATACCAGCGGGGCCACCCATGGTGGACAGGTTTCAGCTGAGCTTCCAGATTAAGACAGACTAGGGTGAAACAACCATGGAAAACCCTATGAATAGCAGAGAAGCACTGTCAAATATAGTGCTGGAAAATGAGCCTCCCAGGCTGGAAGGCATTCAAGAAGTGACTGCGAAAGAGTTGCCTCCCCAAAGCATAATCAACCCTAATGACAAGAATGGAGTAAATCTCCTGGGACCTCCTTTTACTGATGTGGCATGGCTCAAAATGAGAAGAAACATGGTGACTGCAACAATGGACTCAAACATCTAAAGACGGTATGCATGGCACAGTGCTGGGTAATGCTTCATTCTGCTGTACTTAGGGTAGCTATGAGTTGGATCTGACTCGACAGCACCACCACCAACAATGATACGAGCAAAAAACCAAAAATAAACAAACTGAAAACATTAAAAGCTCAACCTGAACCCAGTTTACACTGTGTTTAAGTTCAGGTTCATGTTCAGTCTCAGGTTCAGAATAATGACAAGAAAAAAAAAATCCATGATGTTCAGTACAAGTGCAATCATCACAGCCTAACTGCATTTTAGATCAGAGGTTGGTTGAATCCACAGACACAGAGGGCTGGCTGTATGCATGTGTGTGGAAGCACACACATGGTTAATAATGGGAACCTAACTTTTCCAGGTGTGATAACAAATTTTTAAAGCAAACATAACTAAGACATCAAGGACCTTATGGAACAAGGGAATCATTGGGAAAAGTACACGGCCCAGAAATCAGACAGTCTGTATGAAGAAATAGCAGTGAGTGTGTGTGTGTGTGTGTGTGTGTGTGTGTGTTTTAAACAAATGATGTAGAAAAATCAGTTATTAACATGTAAAATAATGAAGCTGGAGGTGTACCTCACACTATATACAGAAATTCAAATATAATACAAATTCAATACAAAAATGAATCTTAAACCAAAATGTGAGAACCAAAACTAAAACTCCTAGAAGAAAAGATAGGTGTAATCTTTATTAACTTGGATTAGGTACTAGCTTCTTGAGGTGACATAAAAAATCTGAACAACTAAAGAGAAGAATAGACAAATTGATCTTTGTAGAAATGAAAAAAAATCCCATCTCATCATAGCTTTTCAACATTTTATTGGAAGTCCTAGCTAATGCAACAATGCACAACAACCATAACAACAAAGACAAAAATAGAAGAGAAAATAAAGGAAACACACATTGGGAAGGAATAAATAAAACTACCTTTGCAGATCAAAAGACTCAAAAGACTGAAAAGGAACTTGATCATGGGGAGGTTATATGTGCGTGGGTGTATTGAAAAATCTCTGTAGCTTATTTTTAATTTTTCTATGCACCTAAAACTGCTCTAAAAATAAAGTCTATTAAAAATAAATTGGTCAAACAAGCTTAGGAACACTGTGCACTAGGATCCTGTCTTGGAGATTATGACAATCCTACTAAGCACATATTAAAGGCTCTAAGAAGTCCTGTAAGAAAGAAACACAGCATAAACCAAATTTGTCTGACCGTACAACTTGTGCTCAACACCTTGTTACATCTAAAAGAACTAGTACTCTTTAGGCCATTCATGGGAAATGCTGTTCTGGTTCATGCAGTACTTCTTTCTATATCTGAGGGGAGTTTGCATAATGATAGCAATCAATCAGCAACTCTCAACTATTCAAACATACCTTTTCTCGACCTTCTAGGTAAAAACCAGGAAAATCATTAGTAGAAATATGTTCATCTCTTTTTTTTTTCTTAAAAAATTTTACCAGTTGATTGCAGAGGTTCCTCTATGCCTAAGTAGGTTGGATGAGTGGTGAATAATGGAACTGTACTTTGGGCTGACAAGTTACATCTATGGGGATGGATGGTGGCAAATGGGATTCATGTTTAGCTTAGAATCTGTGGATCTGTAGTCACCCATCTCCTTTTTGGCGGGCTTGCCCTTGACTCCCCACCTAGAGACCTTGCACTAAGGGTTCCCATCTTTGTCTGTAGTCAAAGCTGAGCATGAAAGAGAAGACAATTTTCATTTTTAAAAAGTCAGTCATAATTTTGTATGGACTTCATCAGAATTCTATAATTTCATGAAACATTTACAAATAACACCCAATGAAGAACAACTTCAATTCTGATGAGAATTTGATCCATTACAACTTTATCATGCTGTATGCATTTTTTTTCTAATGTGACATTTATATATTTAAGGTATACTATATTGATGGCATCTAACAACAACAGTAACAATATTTTAGCTCAAAAGTTTGTGGATAGATAATATTTTGAGATTCTGATGGAAACTTTTTTAGATAAAAAATGGTACCTTGCTGGGTGTTGTAGCACACACCCGTGATCCCAGCACATGTGAGGCAAAGACAGGAGGATCATCTTGAGTTCAAAACCAGCCTGGTCTACATAGTGAGTTCCAGGCCAGCCTGGGCTACATAGCAAAACCCTGGCTGAAAACAACAACAACAACAACAACAACAACAACAACAACAACAATAAACCCCTAAAACAAAACTTAAAAAGGTGCCTTTATTACTGATATGACCATTTAAATAACATAATTTTAATATTAGATCTAAATTTCAATACATCATTCTCAAATTGAACATATTCAGCCTCTGACTTAGCTGGAAAACCTTGAGTCTCTTCACTTGTGTTTCCTGGGGTCAGAGCCCTTTCATCAGAGTGCAGATTGTAGATCAGAATGCATTCTGCCTGCCACCCAGGCAGAGCCCAAAAGAAGAAGGGAAAAAGTTGCTTGGCTGAGATTTTCTAGTTCCATTTCCCAGCTATCAATCAGATAAGTCATCAGAGGAGAAGAGCAAGCAAGCAAGTAAACAAAACAAAAACATTTGTGTTTCAGAGGACATAATTAAGAAAGTGAAAGGATGACTCAGATAGTAGGAGAAAATATTGGCAAACTGTCTGTCTTATAAGAGACTTGTACCCAAAATATGTAAATAACTCTTACAACTGAATATAAAAAGACAACAAAATTAAAGAACAAATGACTTGGAATAGACATTTCTCCATAGAGATAAATGGCCAATGGGCACATGAGAAGATGTTCAACATCATTATTATTACAGTAAAATAAATCAAAACCATAATGAGATGCAATTACACACCCACTTGTATGCTATAAAAAAAGACAATAGTAAGTGACGACGATGTGGATAAATTTGAGCCTTCACAAATTGCTGATGGGAATGTAAAGAGATACAGCTGCTTTGGAATACAGTTTAAAGTTTGTCAAAAAGTCAAATATACAATTACTATATGATCCAGATATTCTACTCTTAGGTATATACTCAAGTGAAAAAAGTATATGTCCACAAAAATACTTTTGTGTGAATGTTCATAGCTGCCCTACACATACCAGCCAAAATAGAAACAACCCAAGTGTCCATCAACTAATAAACAGGTAAAGAAAATATAGTATATCCCTATGTTGGAACATTACTCAGCCATAATTCAATGGAGTATTTGACAACTGCTACAACATGGATAAAACTTGGAAATGAGTAAGAGAAATCAGTCATAAGAGGCCACATATTCTATGATCCTATTTGTATGAAATGTCCAGAATAGAAAAATTTAAAGAGACAGAAAGTAGATTAGTGGTTGCCAGAGGATGGGGAAAGTGGAGAATAGGAAGTGACTGCTAATATGTAGGTGGTTTCTTTTTGGGATGATGAAAATTTTGTGGAATTAGGTAGTGGTGATAGTTGCACAACTCTGTGAATATACTAAAACCACTGAATTGTCTCCTTTAATTTAAATCACATCACAATAAACATATTTTTCAAAATAATTAGTTAACATAAATGACTTAATATATAATTGAGGCATTAGGGTATAGTGAGGAAAGATTATTCAATAAATGCTACTGGGGTTATATAGTTCAAAATTTTGAAAAAGTAATAAGTTTACACATATTTTAGAAAGATTAAAGGTTTGAATATTAAAACTCAGTCATAGAAAAGCCAAAACAAACTGAGCGTGGTGGCGCATGCCTTCAATCTCAGTGACTTAGGAGGTGGAGGCAGGAGGATGGCAAGTTTGAGATCTGAGGCAGCCTGTGTAAATTAGTGAGACCCTGTCTCAAAAATACAAAGTAAAAAGTGTGCTGAGGGTGTAGCTCAGTGGTTGAGTAACTTGCA
Organism: Pedetes capensis; assembly: GCA_007922755.1. Lineage (NCBI taxonomy): Eukaryota > Metazoa > Chordata > Mammalia > Rodentia > Pedetidae > Pedetes > Pedetes capensis. Next base: position 3,744 of record VMDO01009257.1, on the reverse strand, counting down.
GAAAGCATGTGGTGAGGCCCTGGGTTCAACTCCCCAGTACTGCAAAAGAAGAAACAACAACAACAACAAAATAAAAAACAAACAAATAATGTAGAAGTATATATCAGACACTTAAATAGGGAGATAGAATAAATTTTTATGCTAAGAAGTAGAACAAATGACAGATTAAATTATCAGCATGAAAATAAATATGAAAAGATTAAGAACTATTTGATATAAAAAGAAAAAATAGGAAAATAACATTGGAATGAACATACTGCAACAAATATTGTCATGGGGTTAATATCTTTAGAAAAAATTATTTGATAAGCCATAAGAATATAAATAAGGCAGGGCATGCAAACCAATAGCTCACAATGGCCACACGTGGTAGTACGTGCTTGTAGTCTTGGCATTTAGGAAGCTGAGGCAGGAGGATCACAAGTTTGAAGCCAGCCTGGCATAAATAGCTAGATCCTGTTTCCGCAAAAACAACACTAACAAAAACCCGAGAAAACAGTGACAACAAACCCAGAAAAGAGAAAGTCACACAATTCAAGGTAGGATGAAAGTTGTGTAATAACTTTTGTTGTGAAAAACCTATGTGTTATTTTTATGCAGAGAAAGGAGATATACATTCAATATATGGGGGAGATAGTAAGGGGCAGGCTAAATAAAAAGAAGAAAAGGTAATCCATGCATATAATCAAAGGCATGTACATTAAAACAAATAGTTAACTGCCTCACATTCTACTAAATTAGCAAACTTTATAATTCTGAAACCGGGTGTGAAGAAAAGAAAAACTTACTGTATTCTCAAACACAAATTAGCAATACAGTACCATGAAAAGATCGCTATTAGTTTTAGAATCAGGTCAACTTAACATTAAATTATCATTCTGCCACTTACAAGCTTTGTGATCTTGGTAACCAGTGCAATCTCTCTGAATCTGTATCATTAACCATAAATTGGTGGTGATTCCTACCTTGTAGCATTGATACAAGGACTAGTGATACTATGTGAAAAGAATATAGCTGTGTGATTTGCTCATAGCAAATATCCAAATAAACAGTAACTATTGTTATATTCATGGAAATTAATAAAAGAAAATTAGCAACAAGTATCAAAAATTACAATATGTTCACATTATTTGATCCAGTAATTTTACTTATGACAAGATATTCTGGGGAAATAGTTGTTAAGAAGAAGAAAAAAAAAAAACCCTAAATGCACAGAGCTTTTTATGGTATGTCCCATCAAAGAGAAAGGATTAAGCAAATTGTGATAGTACTGCTTACTGGGTGGAAGGATGATGTGGTTTCCACAAAGAAGGGTAGTTGTGAGAACTATGTAGTTTCCTTTTTAAAAAAATTTTTATAATGCTGTATACTAAATGACATAAAGAAGATATTGAAGAGAGAAGAAACAGAATGGGCGTCAATAGTTGGAAATCATATATATCTGATTATTATTCTGATAAGGGGCTAATAATTATAAAATATAAAGCACTTCTGGGGGCTGGGATTTAGCTCAGTTGGTAGAGCGCCGCTCTGCAGTCTTTGAGGTCCAGAGTTCAATTCCCAGCACCACAAACTTGGGAGAAAGATGTGGCAACCCACTCCCAAGGCAATCCCGAAAACAATCTGCCATTAAAAACCCTATGAGGGTTGCTATGAGTCAGACACGACTCGAAGGCACCTAACAACAACAACAACAACAACAACAACAAAGAACTTCTACAAATCAACAACAAAAGGACAAATAACCAGATTTAAAAATGGACAAACAACTTGAACAGACATTTCCCCAAAGATGTACAAATGGGCAAAAAACATATGAAAAGATTTTTGACATCATTAATCATCAAGGAAATACAAATGAAAACCATAATAAGATATCACTCCACAATCATTTAGGATGGCTGTTAATAAAAAAAAAAGACAATGAGATTGGTGAAGATTCTTGGAAACTAAAGTTCTTGTGGTGGTGGAAATGTGAAATGGTGCAATTGCTAAGGAAAATAGTATGGAGATTCCTCAAAAAAATTATTTAGATGTTTCATGACTGGGTTTATAGCCAACCAAACTGAAGGAAGGCTCTCAAATATTTATTCAACAGTGTTCATGGCAACACTATTCACGATAGCCAGGTGATAGAATGTCAAATGTCCACTGATAGGAGAATGGATAAACAAAATGTACCATACACATACAATGAATTATTAGCACTAAAAAGGAAGGAAAACCTGTCACGAGCTACAATGTAGATGAGCCTGAGGCTATGAAGTGTAATAAGCCAGTCACAAAAGGAGAAATACTCTATGATTCTGCTTATATGAGGTATTTAAAGTAGTCAAAATGGTAGAAACAGGGAGTAGAATGGGAGTAGACTTGGGGGAACAGAGATCGTTTAATGGTTTAGAGTTTCAGGTATGCAATATTTCTGAAGTTGTTATACAACAATGTGAATATACTTAATGTGACTTAAATTTGAATATATTTAAACACATTTAAAAATAGATGGCAAAATTTGACATATGATTTTTAACCACAGTTAATAATTTAAAAAATTAAACCTTTTGATAAATATGAATTGAATGCTTTTCAAGGCAATGTGAAAAGATGATTTTGGAGTTGTAAAGGCCAGAGGGATCATCAAAATCCACTTGAGAGAAGCAAGGTGAGGCCATTGAGGTTTTTAAAGCAGGGCTCAATTTATATTTTTTAAAGATCAGTCTGACTGCAGTGTAAAATGGGTTAGAAGAACATAAACTTACATGTTTACTACAACTATGCAAAACCATGCATTGTTGTTGTTTTTGTTGTTAGGTGCTGTTGAGTTGAGTCCGACTCATAGCGACCCTATGTACAGCAGATCGAAACACTTGCCGATTCTGTGCCAGGCAAACCATCTTATTTATGTTTAAGCCCATTGTTGCAGACACTGTGTTAATCCATCTGGTGGAGGGTTTTCCTCTTTTGCCTTGACCTGCCACTCTTCCAAACATGATGTCCTTCTCCAGGGATTGTTCTCTCCTGACTACATGTCTGAAATATGTAAGACGCAGTCTGGCCATTCTTGCTTCCAAGGAGCACTCTGGTTGCACTTCTTCTAGGACAGATCTGTTGGTTCTTTTGGCAGTCCATGGTATATTCAATAGACGTCTCCAGCACCACAATTCAAAAGCATCAATTCTTTTTCTGTCTCTCTTGTTCAATGTCCAGCTTTCACAACCATATGATGTCACTGAAAACACCATGGCATGAATCAGACGCACCTTCGTCTTCAATGTGACATCTTTGCTTTTCAATACTCTAAAGAGATCCTTTGCCACAGCTTTTCCTAGACCAATGCGTCTTTGGATTTCTTGACTGCTGCTTCCACGGATGTTGATTATAGAGCCAAGCAAAGTAAAATCTTGGACAACCTCAATCTTTTCTCCATTTAATGTGAAGTTGCGTGCTGACCCAGTTGTAAGGATTTTTGTTTTGTTGATGTTTAGTCATAACCCATATTGAAGGCTATGATCTTTGATCTTCATCAGTAAATGTTTTAAATCCTCTTTATTTTCAGCAAGCAAAGTGGTGTCATCTGCATAACGCAGGTTGTTAATGAGTCTTCCTCCAATCTTGATGCCACGTTCTTCCTCATAAAGTCCAGCTTCTTGGATTATTTGCTCAGCGTATAAATTGAAGAGATAGGGTGAAAGTATACAGCCCTGACGCACACCTTTCTCAACTTTAAACCACTCAGTGTTTCCTTGT
>VMDO01009256.1:0-78433 GCA_007922755.1 Pedetes capensis | reverse complement strand
AAAAAAAAAAAAAAAAAAAAAAAAAAAAAGGCAGGTGCTCCTATGCTGATGCTTGACATAGTTGACTTCATCCCAAAATGAATCTGAAGACACAAAGAATTTCACTACATATTAATAAAGGAAATAATCAAGAAGAAATAACAATTATAAATATTTATAGCATTTGTAATATTATAAACATTACTTGCCATGAAGGAAGAGATAAGCCCAGATACAATAATAATAGATGACTTTAATACCCTCCTCTCACCAATAGACAAATTGTCCAAACAAAAAAATCAACAAAGAAACCTTAGAATTAAATACCATAGACCAATTGGACTTAGTAGACATCTACAAAATATTTTATCCAATAGATGGGGAATACACATTCTCCTTAGCAGCACATGGAAGTTTTTCTAAGATAGGCCACATTTTTCATTCACAAAATACCCTTAGTAGATACAAAACAATTGAAATCATTCCTTGTATTTTATCAAATTATAATGGAATAAAACTAGAAATCAATAGCAAGAGAAACCACAAAAGCATTACAAATATGTGGAAATTGAACAACACACTTTTGAACAATTAATAGCTCATCAAATAAATCAGGGAAGAAATATAAAAATTCCTAGAATCAAATGAAAATGAAAACACCATGTGTTAGAACCCTTGAAATTCAGCAAAGGCAGTTCTATGAGGGAAATTTAAAGCTACAAGTAATTGTTGTTTTTCTTGTTAGTGTCGTTAGGTATAATTGAATAAAAAAAAACCAGAGAAAGCTCAAATAAATAATGTAATGATACACCTTAAAGCATTAGGAAAATTACAAGCCAAACCCCAAAGCAGTAAATGGAAAGAAATAATAAAGAACAGGCAGAAATCAATTTAATGGAAACTAAAGGAATAATAAAAAGAATTAATGAAATACTGAGTTGGTTTTTTTGAAGACATAAACAAGATTGACAAACCCTTAGCCAAACTAACCAAAAGAAAGAGAGAAGATCCAAATGAATAAAATTAGAGATGAAAAGAGATCATTATTATACATATCAATGAAATACAGAGGATCATCAGGGATTACTTCAAGAAGCTGTATTTTCCCAAATAAGGAAATATAGAAAAATAGATAAATTTCTTAAGATATATGACCTACCAAAATAAAATCAGGGGAATATGATTAATTTAAATAGACCTAAAACACATAACCAAATTGAGGCAGCAATAATCTCCCAACAAAGAAAAGCCCAAGACTTGATAGGTTCACAGCCAAATTCTACCAAACCTTTAAAGAAGAATTAACATCTATGCTCCTCAAACTATTTCATAAAATTGAAAGGGAATGAATACTCCCAAATTCATTCTATGAAGCCAGTATCACCCTAATACCAAAACCAGATAAGGATACAACAAAAAAGAAAATATACAGCAATTTCTCTGATGAACATAGATGCAAAAATCCTCAATAAAATAATTGGAAACAGAATACAGCAACACAAAAAAGGTCATACACCATGATCAAATTAGGCTTCATTCCACAGATGCAAGGCTGGTTTAACATATGCAAATCATAAATGTAATGCAGCACATAAATAGATAGAAATCAAATGTTCATCTCAATGGATGCAGAAAAGGCCTTTGACGAAGTTCAACATCCCTTCATGATAAAAGCCCTGAAGAAACTAGGAATAAAAGGAATAAACCTCAACATCATAAAGACCATATATGACAAACCGATAGCCAACATGATACTAAATGGGGAAAAACTGAAAGAATTCCTTCTGAAATTAGGAATGAGACAAGGGTTTTGACTCTCTACACATTTTATTCAATGTAGTGATTGAATTTTTAGCCTGACTAGAATAGCAGAGAAGCACTGACAATAGTGCTGGGCATGGCACAGTGTCCGAGAGTGTTTATAGGAGAAGGACGTGGCAATCCACTCCCAAAACAATCCTGAAAAACAGTCAGTCATGGAAAACCCTGCAAGGGTCTCTATGAGTCAGACCCAACTTGACTTTATCTAACAACAACAACAATGAGGAAAGAGAGAGAAATAAAAGACATACAAATAAGAAATGAAGAAGTGAAATTATCCCTATTTGCAGATGATATGATCCTATACTTAAAAGACCCTAAAGACTTCATCAGAAAACTCCTAGATCTGATAAGTACCTTCAGCAAAATAGCAGGATACAAAACCAACATTCAAAAATCCTTACTATTTCTATATACTAATAATGAACAGGTTGAGAAAGAAATCAAAACAACAATCCCATTCACAATAACCTCAAAAAATATCTAGGAATAAAACTAACCAAAAAACCAAAATCTCTCTATAATTAAAACTCCAAAACACTAAAGAAAGAAATTAAAGATGACACTAGAAAATGGAAAGTACTCTCTTGCTCATGGATCAGAAGTATTAATATTGTGAAACTGACAATACTACCAAAAGTGACCTATAGAAGTAATGCAACCCAATCAAAATTCCAATGATATACTTAAGAGTAATAGAAAAAAATTCCAAAATTCATATGGAAGCCCAAGATACTCTGAGTAGTCAAAGCAATCCTAAGCAGAAAGAGCAACGCAGAAGGGATCATAATATCTGACACCAAATTGTATGACAAGGTCATAGTAACAAAACCAGCTTGGTACTGGCACAAAATCAGGCAAGAAGAACAAAGGGATTCAGTAGAAGACCCAGAAATAAACCCATACAACTACAGCTGCCTGATTTTTGACAAAAGTGCTAAAAACATATGTTGGAGAGAAGACAGCCTCTTCAACAAATTTGTTGTTGTTAGGTGCCATCAGTCAGATCCCACTCATAGCAATCTTATGTACAACAGAATGAAACACTACCCAAAACTGTGCCATGCACATGATCTTTTTATGTTTGAGCCCAATGTTGCAGTCATGTTTCTTCTCAGTTTGAGTCATGTCACTTCAGCAAAAGGAAGTCCCAGGGACTTTACTCCATTCCTTTCATTAGGTTTATCTACTTTGAGGAAGCAACTCTTTCCTAATCATTTGTTGAATGCCTTCCAGCCCGGGGGGCATATTTTCTGGCACTATATTTGATGATGCTTCTCTGCTATTCAGAGGGTTTTCAATGGCTACTTGTTTTGGGAGTGAGCTGTCAGGTCCTTCTCCCTACTTTGTCTTAGTTTGGAAGCTCAGCTGAAACCTGTCCACTATAAGTGGACCTGTTGGTGTCTTAAATACCTGTGGTATAGCTTTCAGCATCAAAGCAACATGAAGGCCACCCCCCCAGTACAAGCTGACAGATATGGGGGGCTTCAAAAATGGTGCTGGAAAAACTGGATATCTATATATAGAAGAATGAAAAAGATTCCTATCTTTTACCTCATACAGAAATCAATTCAAAATGGATGGAAGATATTAATTTAAAAGTGTAAACTTTGAAACTACTAGAAGAAGATGTAGGGAACACATTTCAATACATAGGCACAGGCAAGTATTTTCTTAAAAGGAAGGACTCCAATATTCCAGGAAATAGTATTAAGAATTGACAAATGGGAGTGCATGGAATTAAAAAGCTTCTGCACAGCAAAAGAAACAACCACAGAATGGCAGAAAATCTTTGCCAACTATACATCTGACAGAAGATTAATATCTAGGATATGTTGTTGTTAGGTGCCATCTAGTCAGTGTCTGACTCATAGTGGCCCTATGTACAACAGGTGAAACACTATTATCAGCGCTTCTCCGGTATTCACAGGGTTTTCAATGGTGGATTGTTTTTTGGGAGTGGATTGCCAGGTCCTTCTCCCAAGCCTACAGCACCCAGGTGGTCTCCCATCCAAGTACTAACCAGGCCTGACCTGCTTAGCTTCTGAGATCTGATGGGATTGGGCATCACAGTGATATGGCTGCAGGCATCTAGGATATATAAAGTGCTAAAAATTTAAATGCCAAGTAAAATAAAAAACCTAATCAAGTCAGCAGTGGAACTGAACAGACAGTTCTCAAAAGAAGAAATACAAATGGCCAACAAATATATGAAAAATGTTCAACATCCTTAGGCATCAAGGAAATACAATACAAACTATGGTGAGATTCCATTTTTACCCCAGTCAGAATGGCGGGCATCAATAAAACAAAACAACAACAAATGATTGCAAGGATTTAGGCAAAAAGGAATCCTTTTATACTACTAGTTTGACTGTAAACTAGTATAGCCATTAGGGAAATCAGTATGGAGGTTCCTCTGAAAACTAAAATTATAGCTACCATTTGATATGGCTATATATATATATTTTGGGTATATACCCAAAGGAATCTAAGTCCTCATACCACAGAGACATCTGCAATTCCATGTTCATTGTAGCACTGTTCATAATTGCAGAGATATGAAATCAACCCAGATGTCCATCACCAGATGAATGATTTTAAAATGTGGTATATATCCACAATAGAATATTATATAGCCATAAGGAAGTATGAAATCTTGTCATCTGTAGGAAAATGAATGGAATTGGAAATTATCATTTTAACAAAATAAGCCAAATTCAGAATATGAAATACTGCAGGTTTTCACTCATGTGGAAGCTAGATTTACCTTAAAAAGAATATGTGTGTGTGTGTGTGTGTGTGGGTGTGTGTGTGTGTGTGTGTGTGGGTGTGTGTGTATCTAAGAATGGAAAATACAGTGGAATGCATCTGGAGTGGGAAGGAGATTGTGGGACAGGAACAACAAATGCAAATGAGGGATAGAACAATTAATTAAGAATAGAACAAGTGCAAAGTATGTGATAGAATTGTATGAAAATCTCATAATGAAACCCATTATACTACATGTAAATTAAAAATAATAAAAATATTTAATTTTAATTTTTTCACAGTTGTAGATTAAAAAGTCAATTAGTATTACAATATTCATAAAGAAAAAATTTATCCTTTGTCCTTATCCAGTACCCTTGGTCCCCATCATCTCTTGAAATACTGCTAACATTTTGATGTATGTACATAAAAATACTCATAGTAGTTATATAGTTATATATAGATAATATGTTTATAAAATATTTTACTTTTTCTTTTTTTAAAAGCTGTTATTTCTTTTACTTTTCAACTTCAATGAAATGAAAATTTAATATCTTAAAATTTCACCAATCAAAAATGAGCATAAAGAATGTATCGTAATATCCACAAGTATTTAATGGATATATTCTTGAGATATGCATCAACTCTCAGAAAAAAACTGATGTTTTAATTTTATTTAAGAAAACTTCAAGGTAGTTACTTTCTAAAGAGATACCTGTATACAAATATTTTATAAAAATTATCACATTTTTTAACCTCTCTTCATTAGTATATATGCTTTATTCATTCTACTCAATATATTCAATCTAAAGAAAGTCAAAAAGACATAAAGAAAAATAAAATCCACATTCAATTTATGGCCTACTGTGGCATGAAGATTATTTCTTTCTTTATTTTCTTGCCTTGCATTTTGTAAGCTTTTACTTTCCATCTTAAGTGAACTACTCAGCTCTTTATGATTTCATTTTGATTCTAAATATATTTCATAATGTAATACTACATTTATCATTTTCCAGATACATCTATATACTCTGGATCTGTGTGCTTTGTTCAACAAATTTATGAGAATATTATGTTCCAAAGTAGCTTTTCAAAAAACCAATTCAGTCCCATTTCTGAATACCATATTTGCCCATAATTACAAAAATCCTTTTGAAAGCATTCTTTCTACTAAATGCTTTGGTATGGTGTCTATTTTAAGCATATGAGCAAGCAAAATTGTTTTCTACATCAGAGGAAAGCATTTAAATTCATTCAATTCCGTAAGCCTTTGTTAAAGTGGATATAGATGTCCTCATCACAGAATGAGTTGCTAAAATGTAGGCGAATGTAAGCAGGACCCTTCAAGTGAAAAAGTTTATAGTGTTTGGAGTGACACATCGATAAAATAAGTAAAATAGAAGATGTATGGAGCTGAGAGCCAAAGTGAGGGAAGCAGGCAAGAGTGCTTATCAGGTTTCCAAACAGTGAAGAGATTGATGTGAGCTGACCTATGTGACACTGGTTCCATGTGGGTGTTGAGATCAGAAGGCATTGAGAAACAAGCAATTGAATAGAGGGTAGGCTGTGTGGGACCGTGAGAAAAAGGGACAGCAGCAGTGAACAAGGGTATCTGAGAGAGTGAAGACACTGATTGGCCAGCATTAGGCTGGAGAAAAAAGCGCAAGAATGGAGCCAATCTAGCAGGGACATAGCAAAGGATAACACTGGGGTGGCTTTGATTGTACGGACTTCCTACTCCAGATGTTCCTGAGGATGCGTCAGCACCAGCTTACACACAGTGCACCTTTAAAAATGTTGCATGTTGTGTACCAACAGAGCTTAGCTTTGACAAAGAATTCTGTGCTGTGTAGAAATACAAAACAACTTGAAGTAGAGATTGTTGTTGTTGTTAGGTGCCGTCGAGTCGGTATCCGACTCATAGCGACCCTCTTTACAACAGGAGAAACACTATTGTCAGTGCTTCCCTGCTGTTCATAGGGTTTTCAATGGCAGATTGATTTTGGGAGGGGGTTGCCAGGTCCTTCTCCCAAGGCTACAGCTTCTGGTGTTCCCAGGCGGTCTCCCATCCAGGTACTAACCAGGCCCGACCCTGCTTAGCTTCCGAGATCTGACGGGATTGGCTGCCACAGGGCTACAGCTGCAGGCTTGAAGTAGAGATAGCTATCCTAAAAGGAGTGCAATGCTGGCAAACTTCAGACAACAAAGAGTTGTACGTCTGCCCTGAATTTTCAGTGTCTTCTCAGGTTACTTCAGGATTGTGTGTGTCAGTCCACTTCCCCTGCCTCTCTCCACCACCCCATTTTCCTATTTTTTCCTTTCGTCATTTGCATTCTGGTCATGCCTGGAAGTTTTCTGGAAAGACTAGAACTATATTTGGAGAACCACTCACACCAGATTTGAGCCTAGTCATGCATGGTTCATTAGATTTCATGTTTATGCCAAAATAGAAGCTGCAGGGGCTGATATGAAAGCAATATAAATGTATCTTAAAGTGTTTTCAACTAGTGAAAAATTAGTTGCTAAGAGTATCTAGACTCAAACATGATTGGGAGTGGGGATTCTCTGTATTTATTTTCTTACGAGTAGGCTAAAACAGAGCATTTCATTGAAAAGCAATTGGTCAAAAGACCAGTTTGCTGCAAAACCAATTTGCTGAGCACCAGTTTGTCAAATAGTGATTTATAGCCTAGCAATTAGCTGATTAATTTATCAAAAGATCTATTTGCTGAATTATCAATACATGAAAACATCTATTAACTTTCTATTAATGACTATAAGCAAATGGCATTTATACTCCTTGTATCAATAAAAGTACAAATAAAATATGGCTATTTTATTTTTCAACAACTAATCTAATTTTTCTCATAAGGACCCCTTGCCCCTGCTCTTGCCCTATCAAGTAGTGTGGGCCAGGAGAACTTCAAGCAAGTATTTATCATTGTATTATGATTTCCACCATTTCCTTGTAAGCCCTGCCATTTTGGTAAATGCTTAATCTTCCACAGTTCTTCATTTTCCCCTGGCAAAGATGGCTTTCTGGGGTCCTGGCCTCACTGTGTTCTTGAGGCACTGATGGAGGAGGAGCAGGGACTCTGATCTGTGAGTGGATCTTTGTACTCCTCCTTAGTTTCTGAAAAAAAAAAAAAAAAAAATCCTATGTCCATCTTATCACTGTTCCCACTGCTGAAGTCACCAGAGAACTTGTGGCCTGGTTTCTCTTGGAGAACTCTTGTCTGTTGATTTATACCCACCGCAGTTATTGATGCCCCCATGTATCTGTCATGTTGTGGGGGCTTGCGTGTTACTGAGATGCTGAAAACTATGCCACCAGTATCTCAGATGCCAGCAGGGCCAGTCATGGTGGATAGGCTTTAGCTGAGTTTCCAGACTAAGATAGACTAGCGAGAAGGATCTGGCAGCCCACTCCTGAAAAAATTAGCTATTGAAAACCCTATGAATAGCAGAGAAGCACTGTCAAACATATAGCTGGAAAATGAGCCCCTCAGGCTGAAAGTCAGTCAAGAAACGACAGGGGAAAGAGTTGCCTCCTCAAAGTAGAGTGGACCTTAATGATAAGAATGGAGTAAAGCCTGTGGGACCTCCTTTGCTGATGTGATGAAGCATGTTGTTGTTGTTGTTGTTAGGTGCCGTCTAGTTGGTATCTGACTCATAGCGACCTTCATAGGGTTTTCAATGGCTGACTGTTTCAGGATTGCCTTGGGAGTGGATTGCCAGGCTCTTCTCCCATTTTTGCGAATTGGGAATTGGGAATTGAACTCAGGTCCTCAGAGACTTCAGGGCAGCGCTCTACCAACTGAGCTAAATCCCAGCCCAGCAAGTTGATTACCGGTGTGCGCCACCACGACCGGCATAATGAAACATAGTGGCCACAACACTGAGTGTTAGGTAGTATTTTGTTCTGTTTTACATACAGTCTCTATGAGTTGAATCTGATTCCACAGCACCTAACAACAGCAACGGCTATTGATGAGGCTGCAAATTCCCCCTGAGACCTGGCTGGGAGCTCTCATTTGGCTCTTACCTGAATTATGGTCCCATGGACATGGTTCTCACTGTAGGATGATCCAAGGACGCTTTACCTGCCAGGGACATCAATTCCTTTGTGACCCAACACAGGCTGCATGGGAACTATAGGCAGCTGCCCATATCCCCCGGAACTGAGGAAGACTCAGCAACCCCCATACCACATCATCCCACCACCCTTCTGATTTTACTCTAAAGCAGCTTTCTTAGGGTGCTGAGATGGCCAGGCACGTGGTTGTGACCCCAGGAATTGCTCCAGGGTTTGTAGGCACCTCTGTGAAGCCTGCAGCTTTCCCTTCAGCCTGTCTAGCTTGCTCTTCTTTCCCATGATATTGCCCAAGAAGTCAGAAGTCAGACAACAAACATGTCAAGTCTTGTTCCCTCAAATTCTTTTCTCTTCCCATCTCCATAATCTCCTAGAAGGTGAAAGGGGCCAATCGCCACTTCTTCCTGGCTTGTTAGGACTCCCGTTCTCTTCCTTCCTTCTTCCTCAGGGGGCTTTCGCACTTCCCTCTGCCCTTCTGTGGGGCTCTAATGACAGAATGACTCCCTGCCTGAGAACTTAACTTATTGGGGAGAGAGAAATAAAAAATAAACTATGAGCTTGATATTTTCAAACTTTCATTTCCATTACGTTTCCTTTCTCATCTCCTCCCTCCTCACCTCAGTGAAGTGCAGGACTGCCTGCCTGTCACGGAGAGCAAACAGGAATGACAGCTAGACTTTCACAGGTTACATGGGGGGACAACCAAGGCGGGGCCAAGTCAGGATAGGGGAACACGAGGCCCCAGTCAAAATGAGGTGGATCCCACACAAATTCATTCGACACAGACTTCATTGGTGATGCCACAGTGTGACATGAGGGAAAGAACACGTGGGCGAGGAGCCACCAGTCGTGTCAGAACTGACAGAACCCATCTCCCCACGGGAGGTATGTGGAGATGCCATGGTGGTGGTGAGGCTGGGGAGGAACCTCTGAAAGGCAGTGCTCCTTTGAGAGATGACACTGAAAAGAAATTGCTGAAGCCGAAGAGATTAAGATATGTCAGAGTGGGTGAAGATTAGAAAAGTGAAAGTCATTTGAGTCAACTGGTGCAGCTACTTTCAAAGTTTATAGCAACTCGCTTCTCATAGACACTATTCAGTGTTCAGTGTACTTCTGAGAATAATGATTCTTGGGTATTTTTAAATTTACATATTGGATAGATAACAAATACCAGGGATTTTTCTTTTTTTAATTAGGAGGTTGGTTCTTTTATTTCAAAGTATTTTCCACCCAGTCTATGGTTTCTTAATTCATTTACATAACGATTTTGCTTTCTGGAGTAGGACAGGATGGGGCAGAGTCACAGGGCTGTTTCCCCACGTTTGCCTGCATGCCATCTGGGCAGGCATGTTTGCCCATAGCTGGCTTCCCTTCTCTTTCAACTCCTCAGAGATCCCCCTTTGTCTTTGTGTTCCCAGGGTCTGCTGATCTTCCAATATCCAAAATAATTTACAGGGCAATGGAAGGAAAGGCTGAGCTTTGGTGTGCTGTGTGTTCAACACTGATGAAGTGCTCAAGTCTCTGAAATGTGAAAAGGCTCCTTTTGCTTTCTGTCATGTTAGAGCAGAGGCACCTAGAGAAAGTTTCTCCTCTTCCACTCACAATATCTTTCAGCTCCTATACTTTGGTGTCCTCTGTCAAAAAGCTGCCTCTGAAGAGAATAGTAAACCAAGGGAGTTAAAACCAAGCTGAGACTACCTTGGAAAATGATGCAAAAATGAGCTAAGTTATTGAGCATAGAGTCAACAAAAGTGAGTCCAAAAATTATGCCATATCTAGGAAATACCAGGAAAGACCTTCTCTCCACCCACCCCCTCCCCCACAGACAAAACACAAAGCTGAGTCACAGTTTCATAAATATTTATTGACTAGTATTAAGTGAAAGGCAGTGTGCTGGGCACCACTTGGCAGAGCTTTCCCAGAACTGTGGGGCACAACCAAGTGACCAGTGGACAGGTCACTTAGGATGTTCATCACCAACTGTCTTGGCCTGCTTAGGACTGAGAAGGTCCACAGAATGTGGGAATGTCAGAGCTAAAACTGGTGAAGTCCCTGGCAAACCAGGACAAATTGGTCACCCTGCTTATCCAGATAATCTCAGCTCCAAACTCTAACACTTTAATCCCATATCTGTGCTGGACCACCATAACCTGTGATATTTAGAGCAAAATTTTGAGTATGTTGATATTTGATTTTTGCTAAACAGAGGTAGGTGTGCAGGAAAGAATTTAGGTTTTTGGAAAACTGGTTGTACTGATTTACTTTGAGATAGTTATAATTCATCTTTGAACTTTATTACATAAGATGAAAACCATCATATAAGTTTGTTGTGAGGATTAAGTGAAGTAATGTGAGTGATGGTGTCTTGTATGTATTAAATTAATATGCAGATGTGAGATATGATTTATCTGTAGACATATTGCTGTGGCAACAAAGAGTAAAAAAAATGAAAATTCCATTTTTCTAGTCTCTCATAATACAGTCTTCCCTCAATGTTTTCTTATTTAGCAGAATTAAAAAATATTTGCTGATATAGTGGAGCACAAAATATTATTGTACTGCCATCTTTGGGGCATATTTTGAACTACACTTGCATGTGGTGCAAGTAAATTGTTTTTCAAAAGCAAAGAAGTTATGTATTAAGTGGATTAGTAATGATGTTTATGGCACCTGGTATAGAGTCTGAAGGTCTTGTTACAAAGCTAGTGGGTCAATGAATCAAGGAATCAAGTGAACAGTGACTAACACCTGTCAGAACTGTGCTTATGGGTGACGCTGATTCCTGGATTGGTTATTGTTAAAGCTGGAAGGGACATTAGAAGTCAATACTTGCAGATGGCTTCCTGTCTCTTCCCCCTGAGGGGAATTCAACCTGGGGATTTAGCAACAGGAAGAGTAGCAGATTTCAGCTCTGGGAGCTGCCCAGAAAGGGAGGATATTCAATCTTTGGCACAAAGGAGAGACAACAGACATCCAGGCTCTCCATATAGATCTCATCTGTGTATCCTTATGTGAGTGAAAGAACAAATTAATGGACACAGGAAATTTGTGTCAGAGCCCATTTCTTTCTGATCCTGGGCTCTGTCTTTTTGAAGGTGGTATTCGGGGAATCAAACTTAGTCTCCCTTCCTGGGAATATGAGTGTTAGTTGGTCTCCCTCTACTAATAATGCATGCTCCAATGAGGTGGTAGCATTCAGAAGACTGGACTTGGAGGAAAACCTTTTAAAAATACTCTCTGATTTCCTTCAGCTGCATAAATTGTGCCTCCAGAGAAATCTAAGCAGCTATTCTCTTGAAGGATTAAAGTAAGAATCAAAGCAGCACTGACATGGGGGGTGGTATGTACTGGGTTGAAGGGAGAAGGGTTGGGGAGGCAAAAGTCTGGAGCTATGTTTTTGTTTAGCTAACTCAATATTCCATGCCACTTCCGTGACATTGAAAGCTGACAGATTCTTTGCTCTGAGAAACTTTAGTCAGGCTTCTGAGCTTTCTTCTAGGCCCATCTGTGCATTTCCTTATAAAAGTCCAGTTTTAGAAAAGTGCTATGCTAAGACAGTTTAGCAAGAATCCCTGACCTTGACCTCTCAACACGCTCAGTGTTTGATCAAGTTCTTTATCTTTCCCCTACCCTCCCTGGTGATGTCTGATCACCCTGGCCTACCTCCAACAAGTATACTAGTAGGCTGGTTTAGAAGGAATCTCCCTTACCCCTGATGTTTCCTTTTAGTAATTTTAAACACACACATGCACACACATGCGCGCACAAACACACACACACACACAGACACACACACAGACACACACACACACACACACACACTCCTTGTCTATAAATGCGCACTTGTTCTTGCTATATAAGGAATTGAGCCCAAGTGCTTTCCCCCACTCAAAATCCCATTGCAGAGGTCCCTGTACCCAACTTCATGGTGCTGAATAAAGTCTGCCTTCCCATGTTTTAGCAAGTATCAACTTTTGAACAACGTTTTCTTTAATAAACTTCAGAGGATGTGGCTGCCTTTTCCCCTCTCACTTTTTTCCCCAATCCACACAGAGGCCTTTCTTTACAGCTTCCTCTTTCCCTCAGGACACATCATTTTGCCCCTCAGGGCAAGATTCTCAGCTCTAGTTTCTTGTCTTCAAACTCTGCTCTCTTAGGCTTTGGCCTCAGGTCAGTGGGGTCTTCCTTTCCTTGGGGCTTGAATGTTCTGCAGGGGAAAGGATGAGTTGGCATTCTGCAGAAGAAGGCCCAATAGTAACTCTTTAGGACTAGTTTGATTTGGAAGGTTGTTACCCTAATTAAACTTATTCCAAAGATTTGGCTATGTAAGGGACTATTTATTTCTCCTATTAAAATAATGTGGGCACTATGACTGGTCTAGAGATACTGAAGTTTATTCCTGGTCTTGGATTTCATTACGAAGAATCTCTTTCCCACCCGGAGAACACCTCTGATAGTCTCCCAGATTCCTTTGGAACTGCAGGGTCTAGGGCTACAGATCATCCCGCAGGCAAACTCTATTTTCCTCCGCAAAGCAAAAGCTCTAGAGATGCAATAGTTACGGAAAGGACTCTGTTCTCTATTGCAGCAGAGAGCTCGGTAATCTTTCAGGTATGCATTAAGTTGTTGCGCTATGCCTTAATGTGGTCCATACAGAATAGACAGCGGCTTCTTAAAGTCATCTTGACAAATGTTCTTCCTCGTGTCACTAAAATTTTGATTATCAGCCCTCAGCTCTGGCAGTATCAGTTAATTACTGTCAAAGATGTGGAGAAAGTGGGATTCTCTTACATTGTCGTAAGGAGTGTAAAATGGTACAATCATTGTGCAAAACTGGTGATCTCCAGTATAGTTACACATATACCTATTCTATGACCTAACAATTCCACCTTTAGATATATATCAAAGAGAAATGAGTATATATGTCCACAAAAAGACTGGTACATGAATGTTTATAGCAACCTTATTTCATAAAAGCAAATGACTTGAAAAGTCACAAATATCCACCCACTAGACAATAGACATATTGTGGCATATTTGTACAATAGACCTCTTAACAATAAGAACAGAACAAACCACTGGTGCATGAAACAACATGGGTAACTCTCAAAAACACTCTAAGCAAAAAATCAGACATAACAGTTTGTTCTGTATGATTCTATTTACATAAAGAATAAGCAAAACTAATCTTGGGCACAGAAGTCATAATATTGGTTACATTTTGGGGGATAGGGATTTTAAAGAAGTACAAGGGAAACTTTGTAGGATTATATAAATGGTTTTATATCTTGATCTACTGGTGATCAGACATAAGTGTACATAAATGTGTAAAGTTAGTAGTCCACATAAGGTTTGCTCATTTTTACTTCATGTAAATTTGGCTCAGTAAGGTACTGTTGAAATCTCCCTTCCAATTAGAATTCCATTTGGGTTTACTAGCTCTTCTTTTTTTATATTATCCCCATGAGATTAGGTCAACCCAGAGTATCTTAGTTTAAGGGAACAGGTGGGAGGTAGGAAATTTCCAAAGGCAACCGCCTCCACTTTGTAACTTTACTCAGTAGTCAAGTGGTGTCAACCGCTTCAAATGTCACAAAAGAACATCTCCACCTACTCTTTCCCTGTGCCCGGATGGATGTGGCTGGAGAAAAAACACAGCTGTGTTAACTTAGTCTCACACTACATTTATCCCCACAAGCCTCAAGTGGGCCCTCTGAAAATCCTTGCAATTTCATCATATTTCGTGAGTAAATTTGCTTTCTTCCTAAAATTATTTCATACCTTAACCTTCTTTCTCTTTAAATCCACAGCACCCTTTCAGTTCAGACCTTGTTTTTCACTTCATTAAGAAAAAAGAGATTTGCCTTATTTTCCCACCCCCAAATTGATCAGGTTGGGATTTAGCTCAGTGGGCAGAGCTCTGTGTTGCAGTCTCTGAGGTCCCGAGTTCAATTCCCAGCACCCAAAAAATGGGAGAAGGACCTGGCAATCCCGAAACAGTCAGCCATTGAGAACCCTATGAGGGTCGCTATGAGTCGGACTCGACTAGACAGCACCTAACAACAACAACAAAATTGATCAGACTACTTGGATTTATCTTCACACAACCTGTCTGTGCCCCATCAGTGACTGTCAGAGCTGGCTAAATGTAGAACTTAAAAAACGCTGATGCCAAAATCCCACTGCTGGAAATTCTGATTTAATTAGTCTGGTAGGGGTTATCTCTTTTCTTCTCTTTTCATTCTATTTTTTTTTTAAATCTGAAGAGATTTCTTCTCAAAACTTCATTCCTTCAGTTGATCTTCCTACATGATCAATTTTTATCTCATTACTAGGTAAGTCCTATCAGCACAAAAATGTGCTCTAATATCTTGTCTTAATAACACCCCTTCCTTAAATCTACCTTTCCCTTCAGCTGCTCCTTTTACATCAAAACTCCTTTAGCTAGTTTACACTGGCTTTCTCCATCCTATAACTGCCAATATTCTCATTAACCTACTTATGTCTTTTATTCAATGTTGAAATCATCAGTGTCCTACATGTTGGCAAATCCAATGATTCCATTTGAAGCTTTGACTCATTCCATTTTTCAACAACATTTAACACAATTAGTTTTTCATGAACAACTTTTCGCTAGGCTAGGACACCACTGTCATCTTCTTTCTTCCTTATCAGTGTTTTAGCTTAGACTTCTTTGCTAGCTCCTCCTTTTTTTCCTAAGCTTTAAACACCAGATGATGCCCTTGGCTCAGTCCTTATCCCTAAGTTTCTCCAGCCATGCTGTTTCTCAGGGTGATGTCATTCAGTTCCATATGTGGATGGGTCACATATATGTGTCTTGAACTCTCATCTCTTTTCTAAGTGCCATACTCCATTGGTTCAAAAAAATCACATACATGTAAATCCTTATATTACAATCTATACAACTCAATCTAAGACTTTGGGTACCAGAAGAGTCCTAGGATGCTGACTGAGGATGGGATAATTCACCAGATGCCAGTGAGGTCATTGGCCTCAACAGTACCTGGAACACTGAACCCTGGTGTGTTGTAGCAGTGCAATTGCTAAGACATTTATCTATGGTGAATTTCAGCAGGATACAGAGAAGGGGATTCACTTGCTTTGGCATGGGAGAGCTAGCAATCAGGAGGCTGAGGAATTGGGTAGTGATTGATGAGGGAAAGTAACAGGCTCATGGTCATCAATCAGTAATTGAAAGCCAGATGTGAGAGTCAGAGGGCCTCTTGGGAAGAACTTGAAGAGAGCTTCATTTCCTGCAGCTGGAGGGCAGACACATCTGAAGACCAGAAAATACACTTAATTGTGAGAATGACAGAGAAGGCTGCATTCCCACTACCAGAGTTAGGGCCCCAACAGAGACACAGACCTGGAAAGGGAAATTCTGAGTATTTTTGCTTGAGTATCTTAAATTCCCAGGTTCTCCTAAATCCTATCAGCCTGCACACATGCCTCCTTTCCAATCCCACAACTTGTGGAAGATAAAGCCACCCACCATGCCTTTTTAAGGCAATGTGGACACTTGAAATGAGGCTGGGACCTTATAAGGCAAGGCTGGTCTTCCTCAGTGTCTGTCTCCACTTCTTTTTCTATAGGTCTACCAGACCTATAGCTGGATCTGTAGGGTCAAATCTACAATGAATATTTGCCAGGCTTATGAAGGGGAGTGATGAACTATTTTCCAAAGAGCTCACTCATTTGTACCAGCAGAAACCAGAAGAGCACACCTTGGAGTGGTAGATCAAGGAGTGGCAAAATATAATGCTGAATATAGGAATAATCTTCCATGACACAGAGCTTAACACTTTTGTAAGGGCCCGGGAAGGTGATTTCACTACACTGTTACAACAACACTGGGAAGCTTGACAAAAATGATGGGTCACTTTAAACACAGCTTAAATGTCAGAACTACTGTGGTAGAGTGTAGAAGAAGGAATTAAAAGGTTGAGAAAGGTGAGCATGCTGGAAAGGATCTGCTATGACACTGGAAAACCTACCCAGGAGACACTTTATTTTCCAAGACAAAGGATATACTAGTGAGGGAGGAGCAGCAGTGCTCTAAAGAGCTCTGCAGTGCTCATCCTCTGTGGGTCGCTGCAGGCTGATTTGGCTCCTAATAGAAATGGGGATAGTAGGATCCTGGATTATTAGCAAAGGCAAGATGGAAGCAAGGTGGGCACAAGCACTGCAATGAGCAGCAATATCAAAATTCAGTAGGAGAGACAGACCTGCAGAATCTTTGGAGTTGGCTAATAATGATGACCATAGTATTCCTAGAGGAAAGATAAATGGGCAGGGTATTACTTAAAATATTTGCTGAAGAGATGAAAAATGGATCTGTAGAAGGTTGACCTTACAGTGTCTTACCCAATTTCCAGACCTGAGCCAGTTATCAGACCCAGAATTCCTCTACTGAAGGGAGGCTATATAGTCCCCACAAGACTTAGAAGGTTATACAGTAGTGATCTCCCTCACCACTCCTCTCTCAGAGGGTCAGGTGGCCACTTTCTCAGGTAAACGAACCATGGGAAAGGGGGAATTTCTAGATCTTTCAAGGGATTTTGATGCAAGGTCAGAGCTGATGCTCATATTCAGGGACTCAAAATCTGTTAGAGGAAGAACAAATGAAGTCCTAGTCCAGATCTGACTCATAGTGGGTCAGCTACATTCATGAACCTTCTTGGTAATTATTTATCCAGTTTCTAAATCAGTAACTGGAATGAACTGAATGAACTGGAATGAACTGGAATGAATTTAGCAGTTGGCAGAACCAGCAAATTGATTCTTGCTCTATAGAGAAAGAATTATTGTAATAGAAGGCCTAGTGGAAACTCTTGAAAACTTCCATCCTCATCCAGAAAATCAAAAGCATTTTTACCCACCAAGGATAATGGCAGATGTTCTTATCATATCCACACTTATTTCACCAGTGTGGCTCCTTTAAAACCTGGCCAGATCATGGAAAATGCAGAAAGTAGACATCTACAAGCTTATCTAAGAAGCCCCAAGTAGACGGCATGCTGATGTGGTATCTCTACTGAAGCAAGTTCATAAAGCCCTGGATATGTATATGATGAGAATTTAATACAAAGCTCCCTCCTTACTATAATCATAGAAAAATCCGTTACAGAAAAAATACTTGAGTTGTGAAGAGGACCAGAATTCTGGAGATCCTGTGGGTTCCTGACAAGAATTATGCTTCTATCTTTCTACCAACAAATTAGCTGTCCTTAAAAGTCCTATGTAGAGGTTGTATCTGTGAGCAGGTGGGAAAGAAGATCTTTAAAACTCAGGCTGAGTTTCATCAACCAGCATGTGTACATGCACCACAACAAATTATGCCACAGTGTTATGGGCTTGTATCTAAAAATGAGGACAGCACTCTATGTTCTCATTGTATAATGTTACTCAGCAGCTATGTACCTGGGGTCTGCAGCTGTACCACTATGGCATCCAATCTTGTCAGATCTCGGAAGCTAAGCAGCATCCGGCCCTACTTAGATGGGAGACCACCTGGGAACACCAGGTGCTGCAGGCTTGGGAGAAGGACCTGGAAACCCACTTCCAAAAACAAATCCACCATTGAAAACTAGGAATAGCAGAAAAGCACTGACCATAGTGTTTCTCCTGTTTGTACATAGGGACACTATGAGTCGGATACCGACTTGACAACACCTAACAACAACAACAATGTACCTGGGGTCCAGCCTAGTTCCATGTACTCAGTGAACTTTTGGACTCAGGCTTGTCATCTAGTAAACCTCACAGGTCTACAACAGTCTATGTTCTTATTATATAATATTTTTGTAAACCATTGAGTGGTTGAGTACCTCAGATTATAGCATATAACTCCATGTCCTCAGATGGTCTTTTGGAACCAGGTCTCTCTACTTCTAGAAAATCTTACCATGCCTCATGACAGCACACTCCCAGCATACTGATCTGAATGTTCTCTCTAGAGAACATCACACTTGTTCATAAAGTTGATGACAACATATTAACTGAACTGTTGTTATTGCTGTTGTTAGGTGACGTCAGGTCGGGTCCAACTCAGCAACCCTATGTACAACAGAACAAAACACTCCCCGACATTGTGTCATGCCTGGCACTATGTCAGTGCCTCTCTGCTATTCATAGGCATCTCATACAGGCTTTTCTCACCAAGACTAGGAGGCATTCAGCTAGCTCAATGTCTACTACTCAGCTGGCAAACAGAGATCAACTCTGCCTTTGATATAGGGAGAACAATCTTACAGGGAGGCAACTCGACATCTGCCCTAACTAGGAGTAACTTGTCTTGTGAATATGATTTGTCTTTACTGTCTGCAGGACTTCAACCAGCACCACTATCCAGGGACTCACAGTGGCTGGCATGAGGTCCTGCATTGTACTGCTCCTCAGACCACGGATCTCCTGTCACAGTAAAGGAGTTGCATCAGGAAAAACATTACGGTGGGAAACACTGTTCCTGCCACACACTCCATCCAGTAGAAGCTCCATCCTGGTGGAATAGTGATATGGCTTCTTAAAGGAGAGCACCGTTGCAATATAGGATATCACCTTCAAAATGCAGCATACCCACTCTCTGGGTTTGTGGATCTAACAGAGAGAATTGTTATTGTTAGGTGCCATGGAGTCGGGCCCAACTCATAGTGACTCGACTTACAACAGATGAAACACCCCCTAACACTGTGCCATGGCTGGCACTGTATCAGTGCTTTCCTGCTATTCGTAGGGTTTTTGATGGCTGATTTTTTTGGGGGGGGTTGGGGGAGATTGGGCTGCCAGGTCCTTCTCCCAAGCTTACAACACATGGTGTTCCCAGGTGGTCTCCCATCCAAGTACTAACAAGGCCTGACCCTTCTTAGCTTCTGAGATTTGATGGGATTGGATATCAGGGATCAGTGGGGTAGAAGTGGTAGAAGACTTTGACCCACTGAAGAATCTCTGCTTTCTATCCCTACAACTTTAGAATCTGTGGGTGTAAATATCCTAGGTCTTAGGAGAAAATGAGAGACGCAGGACACTATTAACCACAGCTGCTACCTGGTGACTTTAGATTCTTCATGCCACTAAACTAGTAGACAAATGAAAGTTCCCATATTGACAGAGGTGATTAACTGCAGTTATTATGAAGAAGGAGGGTTTCTACATCATCATGAGGGGATGGAGGAATATGTTTGGCATGCAGGAGGCTTATGGGGTCATTTCTTGGTATGCCCACGCTCGAGTTTAACAGTAAGTAGGAAAGTACAACAATCACCCTCCTAGGAGGGTAATCGGAGCCTCAGACCACTCAAGGGTAATGCCTGGCCATCGTCCCAGGCAAAGAGAAGTGTCAGTCTGGGATGAACAGAATCTAGAATGGGTGGTAGAAGGGGGAGATGATGAGTATCAGCCATGTAGTCTTGGGACCAGCTGCATAGGTTGGGGCTGTGGTTTGTCCTCTTTTTGCATATGTCCTCAGGAATTGTGACAACACAATTCAGAAGATGCTATATCTAGACAGAGAAAACTTATTATGGGAAGTGGATGTGAGCAGTACAAGAGGTGAGGTACAATAGATGCTTGGGGCCTGTCCAGATTTGTTTCATGGTGCCAGGGCATCCATCTCTCAGCTGCTGCCAATAGCAGTATGCATTCTTTTGCACTTACCTTTGTCCATGTAACACTATAATGGTTGCATTCTTTCGGTTGTATGTAGTTGCAATGAGTTCATTTCTTTTTGCTGCCATATAGCAACCATTGTATTAACATACCACAATTTACTTAGCTACTCTTCTGTATATAAAAGGTTCTTCCATACAAAGAGTCACAATTTAATGCCTTAAATAAGACAAAAGTGATTTGATTGATGGATTGATATTCATGGGGAATAATATGGAGATGGATGGTGCAGGCTTGCTAAGAAACTTTTGTCTATGTCTAGATCCAAGATGGTTGCTTTAGCTTCTGTGCTCTTGTCCTCATTGCAGCCCAGAGGGGAGGAAAGAAGATCATGAAATCCATAGTCTTAACTTAAAGGTTGTTACCTGGAAATGTCACACTTCCACTCATATCAGAAATGGTACCCCTCTATTCATGTCCAGGTTGGGGTTTAGCTCAGTTGGTAGAGTGCTTCTTCACACTCTCTGAGGACCCAGCTTTGATCCCCAGCACCACAAAAATTGGAGAAGGATGTGGCAGTCTGCTCCCCAAAACAATCTTGCAACAATCAGCCATTGAAAACCCTGTGAGAGTCCCTATGAGTTTGATATGACTCAATGGCACCTAACAACAATGATAGCAACAACAATCCTAGGAAGATGGACCCAGCAGCCCATTTCTGAAACAATTAGCCATTGAAAATCCTATGAATAGCAAAGAAGCACTGTCAAATTTAGTGCTGGGGAATGGGCCCCCGGGATGGAAAGCATTAAAAAAACAACTGGGGAAGAGTTGCCTCCTCAAAGTAGACTAGATCTTATTTATGGGAATGGAGTAGAGCACCTGGGACCTCCAGTTGCTGATGTGCCACAACTCAAAGTGAGAAGAAACACAACTGCTGCCAACAATGGGCTCAAACAAAAAAACTTGTGTGCATGGCACAGTGAATGGTAGTGTTCATTCTGTTGTACATAGGATCACTGTGAGTCAGACCTAACTCAACTGCACTTAACAGCAGCTCATATCCTATTAGTCAAAATTCATCTTGTAGACATACCTATATCCAAGGGGCGGGGGCTGAGATTTTGCTCAGTTGGTAGAGTGCCGCTCTGTGGCCTCTGAGGCCTGCGTTCAATTCTCAGGACTGCAAAAATGGGAGAAGGACACGACAATCCCCTCTTGAAGCAATCCTGAAACAATCAGCCATTGAAAACCCTATGAGGATTGCTATGAGTCAGATACAACTCAATGGCATCTAACAACAATATCCAAGGGAGCCTGGGAAATGAAGTCTTTACCTTAGGTGGCCAGTGTCTCCCTGGAATTTGAGGTCTCTGTTACAAAAGAATAAAAGGAGAGCATGGATCTTGGAACAGCTGGCCACAGTCCTGTACTTGGTTCCACCATATCTGAGATTTGGACAAAGGTCTGTGTGACTCCCATCTGTACAGCACAGCCAGCTGTAACCAACAGTCTGCCTTTTGAAAAGATTCTTGGGACCCATTCCCATCAGGATTTAATTCCTAGACATATTTTTACATTCTGGATATTAATACCCTGTTGGATGAAGAGCTGGCAAGGGTTATCTCCCAATTTGTTGGTTCTTTCTTCATTTTGATAATTGTTTCCTTTGCTGTGTAGAAGATTTTTAATTTGAAGGAACCCCATTCCTCAATTCTAACTACCATTTCCTGAGCTGTTGGAGTCCTATTCGGACAGTCGTTGCTTGTGCCTATATCTTGAAGTGTTTTCCCTATGTTTTCCTCTAGTGGTTTCAAAGTGTCAGGTCTTACATTAAGGCCTTTGATCTATTTTGAACTGATTTTTATACAGGATGAGAGATAAGGATCTACTTTCAGCCTTCTACTTTTGAGTACTCAGTTTCCTTCCCCAGCACCATTTGTTAAAGAGGCTGTCTTTCTCTAATGTGATTTTGGCACCTTTGCTGCGAATCAGAGGGCTGTAGTTCTGTGGGTATATTTCTGGGTTCTTCATTCTATTCCATTGGTCTCCATGTCCATTTTTATGCCAGCATGACACTGTTTATCTTACTATGTCAAAGCCCATTTTAATTCTTCCTCTAGTCACTTTACTTATTAGTTTCTTTCTTTCCTTCTCATCTTCCTTCCTCCGTATTACCTTCCTCTCTCCCTTCCTCCCTCCTTCCACCCTTCCTTCTCTCCCCTTTTCCTCTTCAATAGTTGTAGTGCCTTGATATTTCTTCTCCATATCTCTCTCTTCCCATTTTAACAAGGAACAAGCCAAGCAAGGGTGGGGGTAGGGAAGGAGGAAGACAAGAGGCCCTGGGTTCAATCCTCAGCACCCCAGAAACAGGAGAAGGATATGGCAATCAATGTTTCTCATTTTTATATATTTTTAAAACTTTTATTATTAGTTTTTATTACACAAGTAATACAGGTTTGTTGTAGAAAAATTAGAAAACACAGAAAAGCAAAAAGAAAAAATAATCACCCATAATCCCACTACCCATAGATAACTGCTATTAACATTGTAGTGTATGTCCTTCTAGCTTTCTTATGCATATATACATACATAGATATATTTATATATAATTTTTTACAAATGTTGTATCATACTATATATACTGTTTTATAATAGGTTTTTATTTAATATATATTGTGAACATCTTTGTTTATTCCCTGAAAAAATTATATAGATACTACATGCTCACTGGAAAAATCAGAAATTACAGATATGCAAAAAGAAAATATAATTGCTCCAAATCTCACCTCCCAGAGATAAATGCTTGTTACCCTTTTGCGAATATCCTTTTGATGTTTTAATGCACACGTGTACTTTTTAAGAAGGGATCATACCTTAGATATTCTTCTGTAACTCCCCTTTTTTTCATTTAACAATATAACTTGTATATTTCAATAAGTAAATTCTTAATTGGTGCACAGCATTCCATTGAAAGGAAGTATCATATTTTGCCATATACTATAGGATTATTTACAAAACATCCTTTCTTGCATAATTTTTAACAATAATGAACAAATGTATCTTGGCTCATATTTATCTGAATTTAAAAAAAAAAGAGATTCCCTAACATGGAATTATTGGGCATGCAGGAAAAAAGTAGTGCCAAAATATTTTCCAGAAGTGTTGAACCAATCTATACTCCTGGTAACTGCAAGAAAATCTTCATTTCCATACTTCCTTGTTGTATCTGGGGACGTTAATTCTTTTTCTTTTTTCAGTACTGGAGGGCTGAGACCAGGGCCTTATGCATACTTTGCAAGTGCTCTACCACTGAGCTGCATCCTCACACCCTTTTCTAATATTTTATCTTGAAAGAGGGTCTCACAAAGTGATGCAAGGCTTTCTTTGGCCTCGAACTTGCTATTTTCCTGCCTCTGCCTCCTGAGTCATTGGGATTACAGGTGTGTACCATTACACCCAGCTTAATTCTGTATACTCTCTGCCTTTCAGAGATGTAAAAAGGAGTTTGTCATATTAGTTTACATTTTCTATAACTAGTACAGATACTTGCACATTTATTATTAATGGATTATTTTAGGTTATGGTGTATTGCCACTTTGTGTCATCAGTTCAATTGTTTACTGGCAAGTTGATTCTTTTTGAGTCATAAATATCATTTATGCTATTCATTCATTATTCACTCATTCAATAAATACATTTTCAGTATTTGCTTTGTGCACAGCACTGTGTTAATAGCTGAAAAATCAATATTAGGCAAAATAGATATGGTTGCTGTCTTCTATACTTACAGTTTTTGGAGACAAACAGTCAATTAAACAAGCAATAATGATAAAAGGGCAGGGCTTGTAGATCATGGAAACTCCCCCAAAGCAGTGGGTAAGATCTTGTTATATATTAGAAATCTAGACTCTTTGTTGCATATATTACACACATTACTTTTCCTTAATTTGGTTTTTTTTTTAATGTATAGGATGTTTGCATTTTTAATTGGCCCAATCCATCCATTTTTCCTTCATAGTTCTTTCCTTTGGTATCATGCTTCATTGTTGTCATTAGGTGCCATGAGTCCTATCCAACTCATAGCGATCCTCATAGGGTTTTCAATGGCTGATTGTTTTCAGGATTGCCTCAGGAGTGGATTGCCACATCCTTTTCCCATTTTTGCGGTGCTGGGAATTGAACCTGGGACCTCAGAGACTACAGAGTAGTGTTCTACCAACTGAGCTAAATCCCAGAGGTATTATGCTTAGAAAGACTTTTTCCCCCTACACTAAAATTCTATGTTCATCCATATTGTCTACCAATCCTTTTGTATGTTTATTTATGTGCCTTTATTTTAAGTAGAACTTATTTTGATGCAAGGTATAAGGTATAGATCTAATATTTCTCACAATGAATGCCTAATCATTATCCCAATATAATTTACCTAATAACCCAACATTTGCTCAGATTTGAAATGTCTTCCGCATAGTGTACTCAATTCTTTTATGTTCTTAGGTGAATTATGGACTGATTATTTAATTGTGATGATTTATTGTAAGGTCCACAATCCTCCTGCATTTTCTCATCCTACTTATAGTTACCTGAAAGTTGAGTACTTTTGTTTGTTGACATTCTAGAACAAAAGGAAACAACAGATATTGTTTAGGCATGGGTGTGTGGGGTGGGAAGTTAGGTTGAATGAGATTCTTAATCCTTTCAACTTTCAGACTTTCAGCATCTGCAATTCCGGAAGGGATCATTGTGAATGTGGCCCATTTGTTTGCTTCTAAAATAAATTAGGGCTGGGATTTAGCTCAGTTGGTAGAGCACTGCACTACAGTCTCTGAGGTCCTGAGTTCAATTCCCAGCACCGCAAAAATGGGAGAAGGACCTAGCAATTCACTCCCAAGGCAATCCCGAAACAGTCAGCCATTGAAAACCCTATGAGGGTTGCTATGAGTTGGATACTGACTCGACGGCACCTATCAACAACAAAATAAATTAAATGTTTGTATACTCTATGTATTTGCTTCCTCTCTCATTCTGAAGCTTAGCTTTCAGTAGGTGGCAGTATTGCCAAACGCTGAGCATCCCAACTGTTTCTACAGGAGCACTGAGGAATATAATGGTCAGGCAGGCTTCTAGAATTTCTCCCAAGAGCTGTAATTCATTAGAGGTGCCATCAGGGATGTGCTACTTTGTACCCTTGAATAATGGCACAACAAGAAGTTTATAGTGAGTCTGCATTTAGATGCATACAAAACATTAGTGGACATATTTTTAAAGCAACACTTTGGCCTTCTAGGCATTTCATGTACCTTATACAAAAGTGCCTTTGGGCCCAGCCCCTGACTGATTTAAAGGCCAGAAATGTCGTTTTAAGCAATATGATTCTGGTGGAATTCAAGTGATTTTTATTTTCTTTATATGTGGTGGTGTTTTCCAGATTTCTCACAAAGAACATGTTTTCTTTGTAATCTGGGGAAAAAAAATCAACAAGGGATATTAAAAATATGGCAGTAAAACAAGCGTGTGCCTCAAAAAGTTTCATCCTTTTCTGCTTCAAGCATGTGGGTACACATGAGAAAATAGGTTTGAAGTTTTCTTCTTACCCCCAGAGATTAGCTGAGAGTTACTGCTAGTCTCAAAGCCAATTACCAGCAGGAAGCAGGAACTTTATCTCACAGAACCATGCTTGAGAAAGTCCTCTGGCAGGTGAAAGGAGAGAGGGGCAGCTCCTAAAGGATGCACTGGCATATCTAACACAAGATGGTAAATTACCTGTTACAACCATGAGCCAATGTAGGTATCAGAACTTTGAGTACTAAATGTGATTTTAGGACCTGCTACTGAAAGAACATCTGCAAATCTTGGAGTGTGTCTGCGGGAACTATAAAATTGATTGAAGGCTGGAAAACAGGCACTGAATAAAAGATAAGGTGGCTGAATATATTACCTCAGATAGGGAAAGTCTGGCTAGATAATTAGACAAATTCCCATCTCCATGAATAGTTACTACAGCCTTCCCAGACATGGAGGTGAGACCTGAATTTATTAACAGTCTTCAGTTGTACAAAGGACAATTGCACAGAAGGTGTTACTTTCACACTGAGACTAAGGCGAGAGTGAGCACTAATTAGCCAAGCAGAAGTGATTTAGGTCAGGCATTTAGAAGAACGTGCTGAACAAGGTTAGGTTTATCTGTTAGTAACTTTGCATGGACTGGTAGAAAGGAGATTAAAGCTAAGGATTCAATACAGTTGAAGGGTGGGAGAGAGGAGAGACAAGAACTGAGGACATGCCAATTTGGGATACCTCATAATTTTGAAAACAATGACCCTTAAATGAAATAACATCAGGGGATGAAAATGAGCCAGGTGCAGGAAAGAGCATCAAGCTTTAGTCAAGCTTGATTTTTTTTAAAAAAATTCAAAGTTGGCAGGCTAGGTGAGCAAGGGAATGGTTGCTTGCTTTGTAAAGGAGTATTCATCCTACAGTCTTTAAATGACATATACCCACAATTTTCAAAATATATATATATTTGATTTAGAAAATTGTGATTTGCTCATATAACTTGTCAAAGGTACTTCTTCTAGTGAAGCTAGGCATATCTGTAACCATGCATTAATTACCAGCTCATTGGAACACAACTCTAGATGCCAAGAATAAGGTCAATAAGCAGCTGGTGTAATCAAAACGGAGACCTGCACAGCCTTTGAGATCTCTTCTATCCCTTTCACTTTCAATAGAAAAAGCTAGCAGACAATCTCAAGTAGTGTATAATTTCCACATCAAATTTTAGGTTGAACTATAGGAAAACTGCCATTTTTGTAGGTCAAAACAGTCAAACACCAGCAATTTCACATAATTCAACCTAATATAATAATCATTCAAGCTCTTCATCTTCACTAAAGCTAAAGGCTTTAATATATTTAGTTTTTAGGTCAAGTATTACCATACATCTATACGTCTATGCAGGGCTGGAATTAAAGATATATCTTAGATAAACTACTTGCCGGCATCTAGCTCATCCTTCTATCATCCTGGGCACTGGTCCCTCCTGTCTGACTTGAAAATTTTTCAGACTGTAGAAAACAAGAAAAGAAGTGCAAGGACTTGATCTTTCAACTTAAGGGAAGTTCTGTCTGGGAAATAGGTCAAAGAAGAACAGGGGAAAATATAACAAAATTTGTACCATGTTTACAAGTTTAGTGGAAGGAGACCAAAACAAAGCTGTGAGCAGAAAAACAAAGCATGTGGCTTCCTCCGTTCTAAAATATAGTATTGCTTAATGTGTCCTGCTTTCAAGAGTCTAAGCATAAGACAAGACACCAAGTACACGTTGGAAAAGTCTTATCTGCATAGTCATCTAAAATGAGACAAGCTTAGCATAACTAAAAAGTTTTTATTATAATGTAAAATGTTAAATATTTTTACAATCTGAGCTAATTCCAGCATGCCCTATAAGATTTAACACTATGCTGATGTGCAGACACCATGCTTCAGATTTCAGTTAGAACAAAATATGTTAATATTCAATTTTACATCTGAGGGTAATTGTATATGTTACTACACCATTTCCTAACTGGATAACTTCATTCTCCAAGAAGCTGAAAAAGACACCATTGGCTCAAAATGAAATTAGTTGCCTGTATGCGTTATACGAAGGTATTAGGATTATTGTGTATTTACAAAATATAAGTACTTTTCATATATGTTTTTGTTGCAATATAAATTAAGATGTTTTTATGTTGAAGATTTTAGATTCTGACAGAATGGAAGACTAAACATAAATGAGTGCAGAGAAAGCAATAGATGTGGTGGCATATGTTTGGTTATAATAATATTTCTAACAATATTGTAGATTGGATTTTTGAACGCAGTTTTGCAGTTTTAAATAGATCTCTATGTTTAAAGACTGCTTTTATATATGATAAGTTGTTAACATGAGATCAGCTGAGCTATACATAACACTATTAGTCATGAAATAATTTTTCTCTGTATAATACATTTAAAAAAAACTTTAAATAATTTAAAAATCATAATTCTTACATCTGTCATGACATGGTTTGGAGCAGACGTGCACAATGTCAGCTTTAAAAATCCTTTTAAAAACAGCCTGCTTTTAGAATCTGTTTTTTTTTTTTTTTTTTTTTTCTCTTGATGGCAGCTGCTTTCAAGTGAAAAACCATTTAAAAGGGCAGGGAAAGGCAGATAAAAGTAATAAGGAAGCATAGAAAACATAGTCAAAACTCGATCACCATGTGGTTCAGCTGTCTGGAGGTCCTCAGGTTTTGTGGTATTTTCAGAAGTTCCCAGTGGTGGGTTTCCATGAGGAACTGCCTAGCTCGAGACGAGGCAACACAGCCCGAAGAACCTTCTCTTCCTTCTTCGAACCAGGGGGTAGGGAGTTAGGTTCAGAAGGCTGCTGTCATCTGTGATGGGACAAAATATGCATGAGAGTGAGGCATCAACAGAACCACCTAATCTTATGAAATAGACTTAAAAACTCACCATCCTTTGAATCAAAGTTTCTCAACCTTGGCACTGTTTGACCTTTGGGCCACCTAATTCTTGGTTGTGGGAGGTTGCCCTGAGCATGGCAGGATGTTCAATAGTATCCTTGGCCTCCATTCACTAGGATGTCAGGATCATCAGTTGGGGCAACCAAAAATGTTCCTAGATTTTGCCAAATGTCCCCTAAGGGAGGGGTGGAGAATCTCCCAAAGTGGAGAATCACCGCTTAAAATTAAGTTGAAACCTCTTAGAGGCAAACTTTCGGTTGGGAGCTTATTTGTAGCCTCTTTTAAAAAGCTTTGAGTAAGGTTGGCTGTTTTTTAAACTTGCTTCTGCTATTAACCAGAAGCTATATCTATAACTTTGAACCTGTAACTTAAGCTTGCTAAGCTCCAGTTTGCCTGTCTGTAAGTGAGGATTTAATGATGAATGACACTTACCTTAGATGAGGATTAAATAAGATAATCTATGAAAAATATTTAGCTTGGGTGGGTAGCTTAGTGCCTCGCTCCATTAATATAGCTATTATTAACTATTTTCCTTTACATAGTACTGTTTTGCTCCATCTACTTCCTTTGTTTCAGGGGGAACTTTCAGCTATTCCTTGTCAGCACTTCCTACCTCTTTCTGTACATCAGGGCATTCAGAGAAGATTGATAACTTTTGGTTCTAAAAGCTTTGTTTTGAAATTTTAGCATGATAACAAGTAGAGGAAGAAATAAGCCAGTAAACTAGATCTGGTTTAATGAGTTGGCTTTTTAAAAACTAGTACAGTCCAGAAGATAGGAAGGATGGGAGGATCCTGTTAGAGCAGAATTGGTCAGTGTGGGTCTCAGAGGCTGGAGAAGGACTGCAAGGGAATAACCTGGAAGTTGTCAACTGGGCTAGTGCTAGTCCATGATCCACCCGGACGAAATGGCAGGTGGGCCTTGGTGACTGTTTATTGTTATTAGGTGTCCTCGAGTTGAGTAACTGTTAGGTACCCTTTTAGAGTGGGGCCTAGCCTTACAGGAGACAGAACTTTGGCAAAGGGGACAGAATCAGGAATTAGATGAAGGGATGGATACAGGGAAGAAAGTGCCTTACTTCAATAGAACTATTTTGTAGATAAGGGTTTGTTTTTCTTAATTACTGAGGCTAGATGTTCAGGAAACTACTAAGAAGAAAAATAAATCCTATCTTTCTTGTCCTCTTCCATAAACTGTAACCCAAGTGCCTGGACCTTTCCTTTCCTTTCTTAAAGGCTCTCATGTGTTATACTGATTTATAAATCGTTCTCGTCCACCAAAATTGACAGGGTCCTTGGAGTGGGGCACTATGTTAGATGTTTAGATATAACTGGAGTAGCAAGTCCAAGGCAGAGAGGAAAACAGGTGCCCCAGCTGGATACATCAAAGGAGTCACAGTCTCCTGAGTATCCCCAGGTTAAAAACCTCTCTTAAAATTCAGGCTCTGCTTTTCTGGATGCCATGGTGCACACTTGTAATCCCAGTGACTGGGGAGACTGAGGCAGGAGGCTTGCAAGTTTGAGACCTGAGGCAGCCTATTCAACTGAGCAAGACTGTGTCTCAAAATAAAAAATATATAAAGGGGCTGGGAGTGCAGCTCAGTGGTATAGCACTTGCCTAGCATACACAAGGGCCTAGTTTCAACCCTCTAGTACTGTAAATCAAAACAAAATAAACAAACAACAAGACCTCTCAGATTCTGTTAACATGAAAAGAAAGAAAGAAAAAAGAAACAGAACTATTCTTGTCCTTCCAATAGTGAAAAATAATTTATCATAATCTGGATATCAACATTTTGAGAGCTAAAATAGGACATCTTCTTTTATAGTCACAGTATTTTATAGGACATCTTCTTGTCCCCACAGAGTTAAGATGCTGAAAGCAATGTCAGATAGTATGCATGAGCCTCATTTTTCAGAGGACTCTCTCAGAGATGAATCTTGATATATTTGGAACAGAAAGAAATCATATCTCTCATTATTTTTAGTACTCTTCTTTAACTGCCAGATGATCAATGGACTTAACCTAATTGGATGTGGCAAAAATATAGCAGATTTTGAACGATAAAACATTTTACCTTTTAGTATCTTTTTGAATACTGAAAATAACTTCCTGAAACTCAAGCTCACCTGCAATTCAATGCTTTCCTAGAAAAGAGTCTTCAAAACTAGGAAGATATTTATAGGGAAGAAAGACTTTTATATATCAATTTTTTTCAGGACTTGGAAGATCTATTTTCCTCAATTCCTGTATCTCCTACCCTTTTCTCAAGTACTTAACAGAGTTGAGGAAGAACTTAACTTGTATTTATACATTATAAAATACAATTCTCATGAGTATTTTCCCCATTTTATGAGGAAATGACTACTGCAATGTTGTATTTACAAAGGAAAGCATGTGTACATGCTATGGCCATATGTTTAGTCTCAGTCTCATTTTTTTTTTTTTTTTTGGTACTGGGGGTTGAACCCAGGGCCTCGCGCCTACATGCTTTGCAAGTGCTGGACCACTGAGCTGTGCCCCCAGCCCATTTTTTTTACTTTTTTTTTTTTTTTTTTTTTTTACTTTTTGAGACAGGGTCTCCCTAAATTATGCAGACTGCCTCTGGTCTCGAACTTGTGATCCTCCTGCCTCCGCCTCCCAAGCCGCTGGGATTACAGGCGTGTGCCACCATGCCTGGCGCTAGTCTTGTTTTTATATATTAAAAGCACACAGATATTGTACATAGATATTAAGAGGTGTTTTTAAATCAAGGTTGAATCTTTTTCATTCATTGCAATGAATCAAAAGACCTTTCAATATCACAGCCTTTTATGGCATTGAGATTTTCCATATCCAGACTTGTTTATAGATGTGTATTTATATGCATTGTGTACATCTACATGTGTACATAATATGTGTACATATTATATATGTATATATATGCATTGTGTACATATACATGTATATAATGTATATATGTATATATAATGTATATATTACATGTATATATGTACATATATATTGTATATATAATGTATATATATGTATATATAATGTACATATACATGTATATATAATATACATGGGGCTTGCAGCTGTAGCCCTGTGGCATCCCGTCAGATCTTGGAAGCTAAGCAGGGTTGGGCTTAGTTAGTACCTGGATGGGAGACCGCCTGGGAACACCAGAAGCTGTAGCCTTGGGAGAAGGACCTGGCAACCCTCTCCCAAAATCAATCTGCCATTGAAAACCCTATTAACAGCAGAGAAGCACTGACAATAGTGTTTCCCCTGTTGTACAGAGGGTCTCTATGAGTCGGATACCGACTCGAGGGCACCTAACAACAACAACAACAATAATATA
The DNA here is from genome assembly GCA_007922755.1 of Pedetes capensis. Lineage (NCBI taxonomy): Eukaryota > Metazoa > Chordata > Mammalia > Rodentia > Pedetidae > Pedetes > Pedetes capensis. Next base: position 46,311 of record VMDO01009256.1, on the reverse strand, counting down.
CATGCATATATACAGGATATGTATGCTGCTGCATGTATATATGGGTGTATGTGTGTATCTATATATCTAGCCACTCATGAGTGGATAGAAGTATTAGGATTGATAGGACAATGCTCAGACATTTAGCAAAGGGAAGGCTGCCTATTAAGGATGACTGCTGGTTTGGGGCATCTTTGTTGTGCATTTATGACACATTTGCCTAGCCCAGAGCTTATCTGATCATCACCTAGGGCCAAAGAGACACAAAAGCTCAAAAATCTTTGGCAGAAATTCAGAGCAGCTTTCTACACCACAGGAAGCTGACACCTGCAATAAATGCTGAAATTCACTAAGCAGTAAGGATGCCTGGATGGTTTGAAGTGAATTCAACTTCAAGGAAAGATGTCTCTCCCATGTTGATTGAAATCCTGTCTGAAGTTAAGGGCTGCCAAAAGAAAGTGAACAAAATGGAACATTTCTTCACTCATTCTAAATTTCCTGGGTTAGTCCACTTGAACTTGTTGGGAAATCATTATTTTTTAGTTCAAAATATTTATTTGCGTGTGGTTTATTAAGACTTTCATAGCATCTTTTCTCCAAGTGCTCAATCTTAGAAAACTGTAATCAAGGATAGATTTAAATAAGAAAATGAAAAGTGGGGAAGGTGAAGAAGAAAAGCGTTGGAGAAGGTGAAAGAAAAGAGCAAGAAATCAAACCATCAATAAGTGTTTCGTATAAGTAATAAAGATGATGAATCTCAAGCTGGAATGAAATTAGACCCTGAGGAAATGAAAATTCAACAGGAGATCCTATACCAAGAACCTAAAAGTGTGGCACCAAGGAGGGAAATTCTGTTCTATCCTCAAGTTGAAGATGACACCAGCTAACAACTTAATCTACATATTTCCTGTCTTTTGTTCCAGCTTTTATTTCAGGTCTTGCTCCTGTAAAAGATGAGGGTCTACTGCAGGGAAGTTGAAGAGAATTTAAAGAAAAACTGTTTTCAGCAGGCACAGGCTCACATCTACAATCCCAGCAATTTGGGAGGTGAGGGCAGGAGGATCACAGGTTCAAGGCTAGAGGTAGCCTGCATAACTTAGTGAGACCCTGTCTCACTAAGATAAAAAATTTTAAAAATGGGCTAGGGGTATAGCTCAGGGGTAGAGTGCTTGCAACATATGTGTGAGGCCCTGGGTTTATACCCCAAGTACAGCAAAACAAACAAACACCGCCTCAAACTGTTTTTCTCTTTCCAGTTTAGCCAAAATGTAAGTAAAGTTACTTTTCATTTATTATTATTATTATTATTATTATTATTATTATTACTGTTATTATTTTGGTGTTGGTGGTACTAGAGGGTTGAACCCAGGGCTTCATGCATGCTAGGCAAGTGCCTTACCACTGAGGTGCACCCCTAACTTAAATTTTTTATTTTGAGAAAGGGTCTCACTAAGGTGCATAGGATGCCTCTGGCTTCAAACTTGAAATCTTCCTGCCTCAGCCTCCTGAGTCACTGGTATTACAGATGTGTGCCATGGAGCCCAGCCAATTTCTGTTTCTTAAACTTCATTTAATGTGGTGAACTTAGAACCTAAAGTAACTGCAGTTACAAGTTTCTATTCCAGGGAAAAAAAATTAAAAGAGAGAAAGAGAGAGATGTTTAGTGATTTCAGTGGTTCCAAAACATTAGCTGCATTAACATCATCTGAGGATTTGTTGGCCCCATCTCCAAAATTTCTGAATCAGTTGGTCTGGGATAGAGCTGAAGAATCAACGTTTCTTACAAATCCCCAGACATGCTGCTGATGTTGCCAGTCCTGAGATCACACTTTGAGAACCACTGAATTAATGGAAGAATTGCTAAGTACTAGGCCCTATATTGGGTTGTTGTTAGGTGCTGTGGAGTCGGTGTCTAACTCATAGCGACCCTACATATAACAGGCAAATCACTATTGTCAGTGCTTCTCTGCTATTCATAGGGTTTTCAATAGCAGATTGATTTTTGGGAGGGGGTTGCCAGGTCCTTCTCCCAAGCCTACAGCACCTGGTATTCCCAGGCGGTCTCCCGTCCAGGTACTAACCAGGCCCGACCCTGCTTAGCTTCTGAGATCTGACAGGATCGGAGGCCACAGTGCGACAGCTGCAGGCCTATATTGGGTAGCAAGGGTAATACCAAGGTGGATCCTAATGGAAAGAGGGTCCGTAGTCCCAAGGATCTTACCTTGTATCATTAAGAGCATTCACTCCAAATTCTACAAGAAAGATCCAAATACAGTGCTTTGAGGAGTCCCAAGGTGGCAGGCAAAGGGAGATTACTTTCATTAGAGGAGAAAAGAAATGTTTGAGGAAAATTCTTGGAGGCCTTGGTGATCATTCTGGGCTATGAGGAATCGGGAGAACTTGAGTATTTGTTGAAAGTAGTGGGCATCCTAAACAAAAGGAATAGTATCAACAAAGATATGGAGGTCATGAATGACAGCAAAATTTGGGCTCAAGTAAATAATGTTGTTGTTGTTAGGTGCTGTTGAGTCGTGTCTGACTCATAGCGACCCTCATGGGATTTTCAATGGCTGATTGTTTCAGGATTGCCTCTGGAGTGGATTGCCACATCCTTTGCCCATTTTTGCGGTGCTGGGAATCAAACTCAGGACCTCAGAGACTACAGAGTGGTGCTGTACCAACTGAGCTAAATCCCAGCCCAGTAAATAAGGTAGCCTCGCTAAAATAAAGAATTTATGAAGGAGGAGATGGTACAAAATAGAACCACTTAGAATTCTCTAGATATGCCTATACCTTTCCTTTCCTTTACCCATGCCTTTTTAAATTTTTTTCAGCAAAGCCCTCCTTCCTCAGACAAATGGTACTCGTTCCTTCAAGGTTAGCTTAAACATTTTTTTCTCCTGCAAAGTCTTTTCTGACTGCTCCATGCTCCTGTATTCCTTCATGTTCTCTCCCTTCTATAAATAATTACTACAGCCCTTGGCACATTGTCTGCATCTAATCCTGTCTTCCCACTACTCTGTAAGCAACTCTTTATGAAAATCTTCATACATTTATTCTTGCTGCCCAAGTTCTTCATCTCCCACTCATCCCCAATCCTCCTCAACCAGGCTTCCATGTCCCAAATCCCAAGTCAGCTGATTTGGCTGATGCCACCAATGACAACCTTACTGCTAAATCTTGTGGAGACTTGCACTTCTTATTCAGTGTAATCACCCTGCAATATCAGTCATTCATTCCTTGCAACCTTCTTTGATTCATACCATAATGTTCTTCTGGTTTTCTTCTCAAGCTCCTTTTGTAAATCCAGGGCTCTTCTTTCTGCAAAGTCCCCATTGAGGGGGGTTTTCAACTATTTGTAGGGTTTTGATGACCACTAGGCTAAAGATGCTCAGATCTGTTTCTAGTCCTCCAAGATCATGTATCTCATCTCATCACTACTAACCACTGAGCATTGCATTTCGAGATCCACCTCATGTCCAAAACATCAGTCATGCTCTACCTCCACTGCTTATCCTTTCTTCTTTCTAATTGACCAACACTATCTGCGCTATCATTCACTCTACTTTCAAAGTCTGAACCTGAGTTTCATCCTTGATTCTGCCTTCTTTCTTATGTATCACATCCAAAGGGCCATAACCTCTTAATCCCCTGGTTTTAGGTCAGATCTTGGGTATTTCTCTCCTGGAACACAGCATTTACCTCTTAACTGAATCTTTCCAACAGCTCCAGGATAAAATCCAACACACTTAAACATGGCTCATAAAAACCATGATAAATGTCAAAGGTGTATGTTCTAATGATGGGTTAACTCTTGTTAACGAATCAACTGTAAAATGCTCTTGGTGCCTTTTACAACATTCTAAGGACAAGTTGTTAGATGTAATGTCTTGTCAGCACAAGTTTTGTATGGATTGTTTACAGCCATACCTAAAAGAAAAGACCTCTCCAGGTGCAATAGATATTCGATGCATGAACAATATAAAGCCATATGTAAAAAGTATTGCTTCTGTAATAGAGTGGACTGATGGAAATTACAATCACATGACATATGTTAAGGAATATAAGAAAATGGTTTTCAGTCTAAATCTGTCAAATTGTAAGTTTTGGGAAAGGAACCTTGGAGCCAAAAGGCCCTTGCTGATGTTCCTATTGAAATTAATTCAATAACATTGTATAAGTTTGCATCTTCAATAGTAACTATGATGCCTTTAAAAACTAATGTTCCTACTAAGTCAACATTTGTCAAGGATACTGTTCTGACTTCTTTCTATAAAGGCTATGAAATCTTAATGGATAATGAGGAAAAAATAAGAGTTAAAGAAGGCAAGGAGCCTAAGAGAGCCCTTACGGCACCAACAATTGTGAGAGTAACTCATAGCACAGGTATTCCCTACAACCCCCAGGGACAGGCCATAATGGAAAGAGCCCACAAAACTTTAAAATAACAATTAGAAGAAGAAAAAGGGGTAAGGAAAGAGGAGTACCCACCAAATGTAAATGTAATACTTGGTAAAGCCTTAACAACTACCAATATACTTAATATTCAAAAACATCAAAATAGGCCCAGAGTGAAAAAGCACTGGGGACAGATGTCAAGGCCACCAGAAATTTTGGTTTGGTGGAAGGACCCTCTCACTGGAAAGTGGAGGGGGCCTGACATGTTACCTTAAAGCCTTAAAGATATAGCCCATCTACCTTTCTCATTTCTCTTAAGTCTGTACCTACCATTTTCCTAACTACTGACATGCTATACTTTATAAAAATGCCCTGCTCTTTTATCTCCTCATATACCCACTCACATCCAGAATCTTCTGCCTAGAACTGTCTTTTTTCCATCTTTTTCTTTGGCTAACTCCTACTCATCCTAAAAAATCTCAGCTTAGATACTTTCCAAAAAGCAACCTCTAATAATCCCTCATTTCAACTCAAATCCAGGGTAAGAATCCAACATGCTCTTGTAGCAACCTGTTGTCTAACTGTGGTGGCATTTTTATGTTCTGAGTGGTAATTTCTGTCTTTTTAATAATGTGTGTGTGTGCACATGCAGGATAGTTGTTTTCAGGATTCACATGCCAACTCTGAAGGCTCCACCATGATCTCTGTGAGGGGAAGCACATATCATTTGGGAAAATTTTGCAGGAGATTCTAAGGACAGCCTCTGTGGGTAGAGACATCCCTGGCACCTAGCACAGAATTTGGCACGTGATAGGTGCCTGCTACATGCTGGATGATCACAGGGGCAACATATGCTGGGGTAAGAGGTCTTTCTTCAGGAGATAATGAATAGTCATTTAACATTTGTGAGGAGGGCTCAACATAATCAGAGAAATTGATGTGTGAGCTAGATTGGAGAGAGAGGGATTACATATGTCACACTGAATCTTGGATAAAAGATTTCAGACATTATGAAGGATATGGGACTATTTGTAAAACTGCTCAGAATAACCATCAGACACCAAATGGAAACACAGAAAATCTTCATATGAGGCCCAGAAAAGGACCTAATAGGTCACCCTCAGAATAGAAGGTAGTACAATTGTTCAGTGTTTTTTAGCTGGGTGTCCAAGAATTCTTCTGCCTGACATGGCTGGATTGGTTCTGGAGATGGGAGGGTCTAGATCAAAGAGGATAGCAGGGCGTGAGTCTGGGAGAGCTGTTTGTAGACCCAATTTGGTCTGGAGTACTACTGTCCACAGAAGGGAACTCATAGGAGAACAGATTCAATTCCTAACTTAGTGACTTCCAGACTTATTTGAATTCATGCTATCAACAACTGAATTCTATGAGAGAGTGAATATAACAACACATCAATAGCATTCATTAAGTCAGAATTTTAGAAAAGGTGAAACTGTCTTTCAGGCTTAATTTATTTCTGCTGATTTGTTTTGTTTCGTAACAGCATGCATTTAGAAGATGCTTGTCTTTCATTTTCCAACGTCCTTTTAGCCTTTGTCAGTAACCTTGTGGGCTCTCCACAGGTGGTTCCATTTGTAATCCATTTGACACAGCAAGATGATCATAATTAATGAAGTTCCCTACAGCACTGCCAGTGACCAGAATGTAGGACAGGAAGGTGCTGAAGCAGGGGAGAGAAGAGCAGGCTGAGGGCCAAGAGACCTGGCTGTTGCCTGCAGCCTGCTGGGCATTCCATATACAACAAAGGTGCTTTGCTCTTCTTCTGTGCATTTCTTTGTTTCTAGTCTTAAACTGGAAGGATGGGAAAGAAAAGGCCTTGTCTAAAAAGAAGTCATCATCGCTAACCATTAAAATCCCTGCCCTTGACCAGCCTCTTTTCTTTTCCATTGAAAATCAATTTAAAGTTAACTTCTGTTGAGTCAAATTTTGATTGTGTAGGATGTAGGAAAGATATGGTGACTTTTTTTTTTTGTAGTGGGGCTGGAGCTGGAACACAGGGCCTTGTGAATGTTAGACAAGTGCACTACCACTGAATGACCTATTCCTGAAACCTGATTAAATCTTTAGCCACTGAAATAAACCCAGAAGTGTTTCTGAGTTGAGGACTCAGAAAGATGGAGCCTGGAGGAGAGGGGAATCTGAGCTGGCAGGTATTTACATGGTCAGATTTCCAGATAGGAAAAATGAGGACCAGGAGTGCTATGTCCCCCAATTTTTTTGTGTGTGTTTCAAAGGCACATATAAGTGGGATGAAAAGAGAAAGGAAATAAGCCAGAAAGAAAACAGATGGCTTCCTATAATGGTTTTCATCCAGTTAGAGTCGTGTTTTGACAATAAGGTTCTACAGAACAGAATTGGAATAATTTTTCCACACTTCCCCCCACACCACTTTCTGTACCTATTAACCTGGACTTGTATAATACACAAACCAGTGGACTGGTAGTCTTGTGGTCTGTCTCAGTCTCTGCAGACACAGAGAAGAATCTAGATGATATGTTCACTAAAATGATGGCACATGCATTTGTCAAAAAGTGTTCCAAAGAGACCCCAAGAGACCTGTTCTCCTGACCTTAGGCCTTATCTGGACCCTCCAGGCCACTCTTACTTTCCCTTCCCCACTGGTCAGCCCACAGAGACAGCATGCTAGGAGTGCAGACTAAACATGTAGAGAATGGGGATGGGTCTGTCTAGGCTGAGGGTTCCCATTTCTGCCTCAAATGAAAAAACTGAATTTATAACAATTCTTTACCTGAACATTTTTTTAAACTATTAAAATCTTACTGAATCACTTCCTTCTGAATAAGATCTAGTGGCTCCTAACTTTTCCCTTTTCATTCTCCAAATGGACCAAGGTTCAAAGTTCTGGTACCTTTTATTCAGGTGATGACTCCCTTTTCACTCATGTTTTCCTCATGGTATCAACTATAAGATTATTGTTATATTTTAAAAATGTATTAAAATTCAAATTTTTTTCTGCTTATAACAGTAATACAAAGTTATACAAGCTATTTATAGTTTTTCTGATTATAAAAATGACCTAACTAAAATAAATTTCTGTTTTTCCATTAATGCACAATGAAAAAATTGCTGGATGAATTCTCCCTAGATATGAAGGGAATGTTTAAGAAGGTTTGATTTAAAACATATTTTTGTGTGATCTGTGAAATTCAGACTGGGGACTCTAGGCAGTCATCTTCCTGGGCAGCTGAATGTGAGGTTCAGCAAGAGGCAAGGGTGTTGCCAGTGAGGGAGACTTGCCAGACTTACTGCCATTGAAGGGAAGCACTCAAATCTAAAGTCCCAGGGGCCAATGCTCTGAACTGGAGCTCGAGACCAACCTCCCATGGACAAGACATATAGTTTCTTGTGGGGTATGTTTCTTGTGGGGTGTGTTTCTTGTGGGGTGTTTCCTCAGGTTCTCCTGAGGAAAGCTGAGTGGGCCAGGTAGTAAATAATGTTAATAACAACAGAAGCAACCACAGTAACAATAATAAAGCATCTGTCAAGCTTTTGCTCTCTGTAAGTTTGGTGGTAGGCATATGGCACATGGTTTCATTTCATCCTCACAACAACCCTCTGAAGTAGGTGAAACTATCATCCCCTTTTCAGAGATGAGGAAACCAGAATTTCTAGAATTTAAGCAACTTATTCCAGAGCACAAAGCTAAAGAATGGCAGCGCCAACAGCCAACATTTGAACCCAAGGCTAGCCTTAATCCTAGCCATGTGGTTGTAAGCAAAACCCCACGCTTTGTTTCTGGCAGCAGTCTTCCATGTTGTGGTCTGAGCGATCTATTACTGTAACATGTCTACTCTCTACCAGTACTTCAGAGTACTCCGGGCATGGCTCAGGCCAGGTGGGCTTGGTCACCAGGCTCTTCACAGAGTGCTTAGAGCTACCTGATGTGCCATGTCCCTGGCCTCTCATTTTCTGACCCTGTCCCTGTGGCTGAAGCCACGCTACTCCTCAGCCTCTTCATCTGGTGTTCCCACATCCACCTCTCCACCTTCTGCCAAGCTGCTCCCTGAGCCAGGAGGCGCTTCAGCTTAGCTGCCAAATCCTCCTCCTCCCTCCTCCTCACCCTGCTCCAGGCAAGCAGCACCTTATCCTCCCTCTCACCCAGGCTCTGCTCAGTGGAAATAAGAGGAGTTCCTTTCTTGCCTCTAAAAGCCTTCCCACATTCTGTGTACCACTTTCTGAAGCTAATGCTTCCCCCATGGGTGCTTTAGCCATGACTACTTAATGTGAAAACACTTACTATTCATCCTTCACACACAAACATCCTTGGGTCTGAGGGGGGCTGCACAGCTAGGTGCAGGTTTAATAAACATTTATTTATTTATTTTTTTGTGCTGGGTATCATTCTACTATGTCTTAGGCTCAATACTGGGGATAAAATAGTTAATAAAGGCACAGAGAGGCCCTTCCCTCATTCTAGTAAATATTCCCCTTCTGTTTCTGTCAGGATATGTACTTGTAGGACAGCTCTGGAGATGGTCTGAGGAGTTCAAGTCCATACCATAGTTTTTCTATTTATGGTTTGTGTGACTTTGGTGAAGTTAACTAACCTCTGTGTCTTGTTATTAGGTGCCGTCGAGTCAGGCCCGACTCATAGCAACCCTCATAGGGTTTTTGAAGGTTGATTGTTTCAGGATTGTTTTGGGAGTGGGCTGTCATATCCTCCCATTTTTGTGATGCGGGGAATCAAACATGGGTCCTCAGAGAATGCAGAGGAGCACTGTATACACTGAGCTAAACTCCAGCCCCCAAAGGAGTTTATTGTTGTTAGGTGCTGTCAAATTCGTTCCGACTCATAGTGACTCTGTGTACAACAGAACAAAACACTGCTTGATACTGTGCCCTGCCTGGTACCATGTCAGTGCTTCTCCACTATTCAAAGGTTTTTCAATGGCTGATTGTTTTGGGATTGTATTGGGAATTGGCTGCCAGGTCCTGCTCCTGTTTTTGTGGTGCTGGGGATCAAACCCAGGGCCTCAGAGAGTGCAGAGCAGCACTCCACCAACTGAACTAAACCCCAGCCCATCACTGTGTCTTAGTTTTCTATAAATTGGGAAGTAGTATTTCCCTCAAAGACATTATTAGAATTAAATAAGAGCCTGGGTAATTACTCAGTGGTAGAGCACTTGCCTAGCATGTGTGAGGACCTGGGTTCAATCCCTGGCATGGAAAAATAAAAAGAATTATATAAGTTAATACAGTTAATACATTAAAGTATTCAGGATAATGCCTGTAAGCTCCCAATTATGTTGATATTTATTAGTTATTACTATGACTTTTTTAGAGAATTAAGCATGTAGATGGTATGGATCCTTCTGTGTCTGCTCCTCTGGGCTGTAAACCTCATGCAGGGAAGGGCCAAGTTCTCAGTCCTTTTGTGTAGCCACAACTGGTACAGTGCTTTCCACAGCATGTGACAGGCCCAGTGGGAAGGAATTTGCTTCTGGCAAGAGTATGTTTCAGGCCACTTTAGAGCAAAACCATGTCCACTCAGGAGACTCCAGTCTCACTATCACATATTCTTGAAGAAAGACAAATACATGCTCAATGCCATCTCCAACAAACATGTGGAAGACACTGCTTTACTTTCTCAAGAAACAAGTCCCCAAGCTTTTGCTTAAAACATCCTCTGCCTCAAAGAGAAATGACAAGACTCACCTTGATTTTTCAATGGTAAAGGCATAGTTTCCCTGAGTTTGCTTAAAAGATTTTTCATTTCTCGCATGTCTCTGTAAAATTGATAAAGAGAAAGAAGAATCAGCTGCAAAATTTCAAAATGAAATCTCAGTCTGTTCTATGAGAAAACTGAAGGGTAAGAGTCTGTGCCTAACTGTACTAGCTCCAGTTTCCAGCAAATACTGAACTGATTTTGCTTTTACAAGAAAAAATATCTGAGACAAGAGGGAACGAGGACTTCATGGCAAATGTTTTCACAGGACCTTCTCCTGTAGCAGTCCTCATTTCTGCCTCCAGTTGGACCTGGCTGAGCTCAGAGAGCAGCCTTTGGTAATGAGGAATGAGGACAGTACTTCAGATTTACAGGGAGAGGCCAAGTGCATACAACGGGATAACGATGATGGCCACTGGGGAAAGTTAAGGCTGGGGGATGGTGCTGCCATGGTTTATGGCTGAGGTGCTATGGTACCTTGCTGTTGTCTGCTTGGGTTTAAGTCTCCTTACTGTGATCAGAATTCAAAGGAACATAGGTGCTAGGCATTCATGAGGGTCAGCTCTTACTAACTCCAATGTTGTTGGTATTAGATGCTGTCGGGTCCGGTCTGACTCATAGTGACCCTCCTAGGGTTTTCAATAGCTGATTGTTTCAGGATTACTATGGGAGTGGATTGCCTAGTCCTCCTGTTTTTGCGGTGCTGGGGATTGAACTCTGGTCTTCAGGGAGTATGGAGCAGCATTTTAGTGACTGAGCTAAACTCCAGCACCCTAGCCCAACTCGAATGTTAGGAGTATAATAAATTCTAAAACCTCCAGAGAAGAGTTCTTCACAGTAGGCAGGGTGAGAGAGAGACAGAGAGAGAGAGAGAGAGAGAGAGAGAGAAAGAGAGAGAGAGAGAGAGGCCACTGAGGATTGTTGGGACTGCCTTCCTGTAGCCACTGCCTGTCCTTCCAAGCCCCTGATCCTCAGCCCATGGCATGGCAGGCCACTGTACATCTCCAGCATTTTCCTTCATTTCAGACGGCGTATGATCCTAACCCCACAACACAGTTGGGCAGGCAGCCATCTCAGGGGCTTCTAGCCTAGGGTAGGGGTGAATTGGCCTTTTGGAACCCTGGGGATATTGGTTCCCTCACATGTCCAGCTGGCTGTGCAATGGGAACAGTGTGCTTGAAACCCCAGGATATAGTGGTAGATTTCTTCAAAACAAACCTCAAAGCCTAACATTTGGTGCAAAAACCAGATACATCTTTTAATTAACTCTAGATTAAGAAAGTATTAGTAAGCATCAGGGGTTTAAGAATGTTTGTGGAGGAAAAGAATCCAAAAGTTGAAGAATTTCTATCTACTATTTATTTATTTATTTATTTTATTTTTGACATTTGAGAAAAGGGCTACCATTTAATTTCAGGTATGAAACCCTCAGTTCATGTCACAAAACACCATCGTTTTGTGGAGTGTGGTTTGAGGGCCACTGTCCTGGGGGAGGCCAGGGACCTCAGGGAGCCTCCTTTTCAATAGTGTTGACTGTGATGTGGAAAGGAACCCAAAGCCTAACGAACTGCTGGCTGGAAAAAAAAGGAAAAGCAGCCTTGTGGGTCTGTAGAAACAACCCTGTAAAAACACTAAGAGTGGTTTCCCCAGGTATGAAGTGGAGGGGGTCTGGCGATACTTCATGCAGATGAGGCAAAAGGGAGAAGCAAGAGATGGAGGTGGACCTGCCCTCCATTACTGCCAAGGGTGCAACTGCTTCTGGGTTAGATCTCTGGGCCAGGTAGGGTGGGTGAGGAAGGACTAAGAATGCTCCATTGAGATTGAGGTAAGGTCTTTCCCCAGAACCCCAATAGTTACATTGGCTGCAGCACAGCAGAATCACCTATGCCCTACCCCATCACACGTGAACTTGTTTCCATTGGCTTCTGGGACCCCAGGCATCAATGTTTTTCAAAAGCCTTGCTGGTGAGTTAAACGCACAGCCAAATTTGAGACCCACTGAGCTGGGGGAGACAGCCAAGGAGAATGGAGGAAAAGCCCGCCCCAGGCCAGTCTCCTGTTCCTGCTTCCCCCCAGGACCTCATCTCCTTCTACCAGAATCTAGTCTTCCAGGTTGACCAGAAATACTGACAAACTGCTGGCTGTCCTGCCCCATTCTTGGTGCAACCCACAATTTGCTTTCTTAATCCTTACAAGGGATGGATATAGCTGGCATGCAAACGGTCTGAAAAGGAAAATGACTTTGCTCATGGTTTCTGCTCTGACCATTGCATTCTGGCAGATATATTTCTCCCCTGAGAACAGCAAAAAATTTTCTATTTTATAAATTAAGATACATTACATCCTCACCATTTGTCTATACTTCTATCAAATGGAGCAAACAACTTTATTATTTGAATTGCTGGATATTCAAGCATAAACAAAATCCAAGTTTTATTAATAGCACATAATTACACCAAGCTCCAATTTTCTATAAACACAGAAATTCAGTAATTAGCTTTAGAATTATATTACAATCTGAAAGTAGAATCACAATGGCTATAAATGCCACTGTGTGTTACCATTTCTAAAAATAAAAAAATAAAATGTTCATTATCTTGTCAATGACTCAGCTCCCCCCTCCCATCCACTCCTCCAAATACACATGGAATTGCCCCGTATTCATTCAGCTGCTTTGTGCCAGCTCTGGGGACATTCAGAGCAAAGATCACAGATATCAGAGTGAAGGTCAATAAATAAGAACCACATCTTTCTGCCTCACAGAATGGCATTTTCAGAATCTAGGTGGGGCATGACACATATTATTGTATTATTATTGCTTCCTTTTCCCAAATGAAATAGAATCACTGTAGAATTTCATCTTCCCAAGAAAGAAACTCCCTCTCTAGAATTGAGCTGCTGAAGTTAACACAATACATTAATTTGCTCTGACCACCAAGAACCCACTAGCTATACTCTGGGAGAGTAAGAGACTGAAATGCTCTTTGGGAACTGGACAGAATGCTAAGCAGACCATTCTATATACCTGAAGCCTGAGAATCTACTGGAAGCATCTTTGCATGCATGACCTTTAAGGTCCTTCTCCTTAAACAAATGGAAATTTTGGGAACCAGTACTGTACGTAGATGTACCTTCCTCCCTTTCAAGGAAGCTCTCTGCTTTTTTTTTAGTGCACACACACTCTCTCTCTCCCTCCCTCTTTTATTCTTTTTCAAGACCAGGTCTTGCTATTTAGCTCAGGCTGGCCTCAAACTCCCAGCCTTCCTGCCTCAGCCCCCCAAGTGCTGGGATTATGTGCCACCATGCCCAGCTTGTTTTCATTTTTCATGGAGATGTGATGTGCTAAAGAATAGGTAGAAGCCTGGAAGCCTGCACCTGCTGTGGGTCTTGCTACTGTTCCCTTGCAGGATTTGGACTACTCAACCTCCATTATGCTTTGGATATAAAATGGCCCCAAAGCTCATTTGTTGATGATTTGTGGCACGATTAAGAAGTGATTGCATCATGAGGGCTCTGACCTAATCAGTGCATTAGTCCACTGGTAGATTCATAATTTGATGGCAGGTAGTGGAGGTAGTGGGAACAAGGAGTTAGGGCCTAGTTGGAGGAAGTAGGTCACTGAGGGTGTGCCTTTGAAGGGTGTGTCTCTGGCCCCTTCTGATTTCTCTCTGCTTCCTGGCTGCCATCAAGTGAGCACCTCCTCTGCCTGTGCTCTCTGCCATGACATCTTGCCTTGCCTCAGGCCTAAAAGCAATGGCACCAGCTGACCATGGATGGAAACTTGTATAACCGTGAGCCAAAATCTGAAGTTGTTTTTGCCTCAGGTATTTCGTCAAAGCAACGCAAAACTAACACTCCCTTTTCTCATTTCAGTTTTCTCATCTGCAGATTGGGCAGTCTCCAAGGTCCCTGCCAGAACTATGCTTCTCTACCAGATCAAAGAGAGCTCTATCTCTTCTAGCCCTGAAATAGAAAACCCTCGGCGCTCCATAGCCCCTAAGAACACTAACTGGAGGAGGATCAACAGTCTATTCAGGGGAGCTTCCCACTTACCTTTCAGTGTTCTCAATGTCTGTGGAAACCTGCCAGGCGTGCTGCTGACTCTCTATGGGCGACGAGGAGTTCTCTAGGGCAGGCGTTTCAGCACTCTCCTCAATTTTGCAATCGAAACTCTTCGCTCCCCCACCAGTTTCCTTTCCTAAAGCAGACAGGTTGTTGGTAAAGAGAAGGGGATAAGAAATCATAAATGCAAGTTTGTGCCCTGGATGTTGTTGCAAATGTCTGCTATGTTTGGAGTTACATACTGTTACCACTATAGCTTTCTGAGTAATAAAATAATTTGTATGTGTGCATGAGCACACATGTGCTTTTGAAGCATATTTTCACAACACTCTTGGAAAGACAGTTGAGGTCAATGCAACCTAGAGACTGAGAAAATTGAGGACCCCTTCTTTGAAGGGGTGTTGAAGCTTTGTAACCTGTTCTGAGTGAATTAGATCAAGTTAGCTTGCAAGGGGGATTTAGCCTGTGAAACCATACTGGTTTTTTGGTCTTAGGTGCAAGAGTAAGTAAATGAGCCAAGAGCAGGTGACAATCAGCAGAAAGAACAGGAGCTCCTGCTGTTCCCTCTGATTCTAGACACTTGTGCTCTTAGCCAGCAACAGAGATGGTGGACCTGTCTTCCAATTCCTTGACTCTCCAACCTACTCTGTGCATCAGTCTTTATGAGCAGAGAGCCCAGCCATACCACCCAGCCTTCCTGTGCTGAAGTATTAAAATGGCATTAACTGAAGGGCCATGTGAAAGGCCTCATCCTGGATAGGTATCCCCAGCAATGGATTATCAGTCCACTAAGACTCGTATTTATTGTGACTAATCTCAAGTGAATAAATCAGGACTATCTGGTAACAAGCCTCCAAATTGGTTTAGTCATAATTTATATGAAATTAAATGGGAGATTATATTCCATGGCCCAGGTATACTCTGTTAATATTTCTTATTCCACGTTGAAAAGCTTTGTATCCATAGGAGGTATCCTAGTTCTTTGGGAATGATCCACAAGGCCAGAAAGCTGTTTTAACCATGGCTTTGGTCCATCTGTTCATTCACTCATTCATTCACTTCCAAATATTTCTTAGGGTCAGCTAAGTACCACGTTCTGTGCATGATGTTAGAAATAATAGAAGTAGAAGACATAGTTTCTTTCTCGTAAGCTTAAATTGCTAGAGACAGACAATAAGAAAAACTATACAAATAAGTGCAAAGCTCTTGTACATGATGTGGTCTGGAAAAAAGAGTAGCTATCAACTATTTTATGTCTTTTACTCTTTCATCTAGCTTTATTTTTATTATGTAGACACAACTCTAGACCAGTTAAGAAATAGTTATATACCATATCATTAAATATTCATGAGCTAGAAACCATACCCATTACCTCTTAGCTCAGTTTCACTAATCCTACTGTGATTTTTTTTTTTTTTTGCATTAAAAAAATGTGAAGAGGATGGATGTTCATGGTAAAATCTAACAGAAAGTTTTACCCTTGGGTTCCTGATCAGAAGAGAACTAGCAAGAATCTTGCCCCTGTGGTTTCTAACCCATATAATAGCAACACAAGAAGAAAGAGACAACCAATTAAGGGAGAACTGTGCACCTTTCATCAAAGTACAGCAAAAATGGAACTTTGAACATCCAGCCAAAGCTCAATTTGAAGTTTACTCAAGAGAAATTGTGACTCTTTGTGGTGTACTTTATGCACATTGATCCTAGTGAATGGAACTTGCCTAAGGAATTGTTTTTCCAATTTTGTGGTATGCTATTGGATGGAAATTAATTAAGTACATAATTTAGCACATTGGCATTTCACAGTTGGGAGGGCAATGACCTCCTAAAATAATTTGCATTTTGCCTTCTGGTAGTGCAGCAAATGCAATTGGTCTGTTTGCTACCTAGCTTTGGGCAGAATCCGTCTGAGCATATGAGACTAAGCAGGGCAGTTGAGATCTGGGAGGGGGCCAAAAGAGGGCTCCATAAATCGGTCTTCTGCTTTGCAAAACTCTGGAGGGTAGGACAACCTGAAAGCATCTGTCGAGCACATCCTCAACTAACTATTCTGGGGGAGATGTGCAGAATGCTAAATTTTCTAGTCTTACATGACTTAAAAAATATCTCCTTATCCCTCTTGGTGCTCCTGCTTAAATTCTATTGGCTGGGTATAGATATTTATGTTCAAACTAAGTTTCTTTAAGGACTTAGATGACATTGTTCTCTTATCTTCTATTTATACCTAGGGATGCTTCATATGTAGCCTATTTATGGCTCTCTGAAAAAAATTTTAGGATGTAATCTTTAAACTTTTGAGTTCTAAAATGGTTTCTAAATATATCTAGGTATAAGTCCTTTTAAATTAATTTTTCTTGGCATTTGATTAGAATTTGCAATTTATTTTCCCCAATTTTTTATTTTGAAAAATTATATATATTATACAAATATTATTTTACGATGAATCATTTCAGAGTATGTTTTGACATTAATGAACTTTATTCTAAATACTTTAGCATATATCTCCTAAAGAAGAAGGATGCTTTGTTATATAATCTCAAAACAATCACCGCACCAAATAGTTTTAAGCTTTGATTAAATATGATTCAATATAAATTAATATAATGCTATTTAAAATAGTTTGCATATAAATTTGTCCTACTCTTCCAATAATATCTTTTATAGCTTTTTTAATTGAGGGACCTAATTAAGAACTATGCACAGCATTTACTTGTCATGTTTCTTTATTTTTCTTTAATCTAGAGCAGCATCCTTACCTTTTTATTTTATTTTATTTTTTTTTCTTTCATGTCATGGACATTTCTGAATGAAGAGTATAGGCCAACTGTTTAATAGAATATCTTTCCACTTGAATTTGTCTGAATGTTCCCTCATGTCTAGGTTCAGAATAAACAATTTGGCAAGATCATTACCCTAGTGATATTGGGTCCTTCTTATGATGTCAGAAAGCATGTGAGTCAGCTTGACCCACTATTAATGATGTTAATTTGGTTAAGATGGTTTCTGCTGGTTTTTCCTGCTGTAGAAGAATTCTTTTCTCTTTGTAATTATTAAGTAGTTTATGAAGTGACTCATTGACATAGTATGGTATTTTTAATTTAAATATTTCTGTTTTTCTTTAGGCGTGAGGTAAGTTTTTTCTATTTGTTCTATTTTTCTTATCTACTTCTTTCAATTCTCTCTATTCTTTCACAATTCCTAATTTGTATTTGTGTCATTGGATCTATCTTTTATGTTTCTTATCTCTCCCTCATAGTCCATATTTATTTTTTGACCTTATTCTGGGAGAATACCTTGACTAGATCTTTTAGTTCACCATTTTAGACTCTCAGTATTTCTACTATGATAATTGTTAAGGAAGAGTGAAGAGTCTGAGATTTTATCCTAGTTGCAAGTTAGCTTACTACAATTTCATAGATAGTGGAAGATGACAGGAGACTCTTGGGTCAGAGACAAAAATAGCTTCTTCTTGTTCTTAGGTGCCCTTGAGTCAGTGTCCTAATCATAGCGACCCTAAGTACAATAGGTGAAACACTATTGTCAGTGCTTCTCTGCTATTCATAAGGTTTTCAATAGTGGATTGATTTTGGGGAGTGGGCTGCCAGGTCCTTCTCCCAAGCCTACAGCTTGTGTTGTTCTCCCCCAAGTACTAACCAGGCCCGACCTTGCTTAGCTTCCGAGATCTGACGGGATCAGATGCCACAGTGCTATGGCTGTAGGTCAAAGACAGCTTGTTGTTGTTGTTGTTGTTAGGTGCCGTCGAGTCGGTATCCGACTCATAGCGACCCTCATAGGGTTTTCAATGGCTGACAGTTTCGGGATTGCCTTGGGAGTGGGTTAGCCAGGCCCTTCTCCCATTTTTGCGGTGCTGGGAATTGAACTTGGGATCTCAGAGACAGCAGCGCAGCGCTCTACCCATTGAGCTTATTACTCACTTAATAACAGTACTGGTAGTCGGCATATGTGCTTGTTTTTTTGAGTCCTAGTTCTTACCAGGAGATTCAAAGAGGCCAGATGATACCTATACATACTGTGATAGGACAAGAATCCTAAGCTTAGGGTTCCTGAGTCTTTTATTAGCATGTTTGTCTGTTGCTCTAGAGTGAAACATTTTCATTACACTGAATAGTAAGCATTCCTTGCTCTGGAGAGAGAAACTCTATTTTCCAAGGGATTTGATAAATAAATATCCTTGAAAAGATAGTTTAAAACAAAGGGAAACCAGTGCCTCACTTAGCAAGAAGTACAAAATGTAAGAGACCAGTGGGGAACTGTCTCTCAATGCTAATTAATCTACCTATTAAGTTTTTATTTGATTGATAATATATTGTATTTCCAACAAATGTGGCTGCTTCCTATGTGGTATAGATAGTTATCAATTTATGGATATGAAAGATCCACAAATCTCTTTGCATATATTCATTATGTACATTTAAAACTTTTCATCACCTTAAATTTTCTTCTTCCAGTGTTGTTTATTGCATTTGATATCTCCCTTTCATATTGTTGATTTTTATAAAATTCTGTCCATTACTGGATGTCTATTCAGATGTCTTTGAGCATCTCTATTTGTCTATCATGCTAATAAGAATGTTTTTCTGGTAATTGTTGAGAAGGGGCAGAGAATGTGGCTGAACGATGTGTGCCTAAACATTTTTCCTGGGTGTAAGGGTTTTCCATCCCATTGGTAAGTTTTCTGGGCCCCTTGCCTGACCTGTAGGCTTCACACCTGCTCCAAGTTTCCTGGTTCTCTCCAGAAAGATATGCTGAATAATTTAGCCTGGTAAAAGGATGCTGTAGTCATGGTCTACTTTCTTTTTCTTCTGTTGCTGTCCTTGTGAAGGCCCAGGATTATTTCACACTCTATTTTGCTTTGCTGCCCAGGGCTGGCCCTCACACCAGGCATCCTCCTGGGGCAAGCACTGATAGTCTCTGCTGCTCAGTGTGAGGTAGCCTAGCTTTTCCTGAGTGCAGTTTCAAACACTAATTTCCCTGCAACAGTTTCAGAAATATTTTCTGTGATTTATATGTGTTGACTGGGTTTGAAGCATCTCTGGAACTGATTTCACTTTCATAGAAATTTTCTACTGTTTGAATTCCCTTAATTTCTTCTATAGTTTTTTTTTTTTTTTTTTTTTGTTGTTGTTCTACTATCATTTTCTCTGTTCATTTGCTTCTACCAATCTAATCCCAATTGCTTCCTAACTTTGAGAAATTCCTCAAAATTTCTGGGTGGCTGAAATCACCCTTCTTTGTTTTTTCCAGGGTCGTGGGAGACTGTTCTGTGTTTGCCAACCTCTATTTTCTTTTCCTCCTATAGTTAGAAAAGGTCATGTGACTGAGTTATGGCCAGTATACTCTGAGCAGGAGTGATGTATGCCACAACGGAGCTGGAGAGAAGAGCGAGAACAACTCTTCCAACTCGGACATCGTCCATGTGGAGAAGGAAGAGGTACCTGAGGCTGCGGAGGAGACAGCCGGGGTTGCCCTTGCCCTGCTGACTAGGGAGCCCCAACAGGCGTTCCATGGAGCCCCGGCGCCCCTGCTTCCACGTATCACTGCCACTCCTTTGCTGGAGACTAGGGAACCCGACCCAGGAACGACTGCAGTTAAAGAAGTCAGCCCTGCACCATCTGTGTGTGTAGAACATGGTGAAGAAGAGGGACGAGCAGCAACAGTGGAGCCTACTGGAATTGGGGGTACAGTGCAGCCTCCCCAGCTGAGCGAGGAGCCCAGCCTCCGCCCCCATAAGGAGAGCCTTGGCCAGGAGCCGTCCCTGGCCAGGGGAGCAAAGTCCAGGCCACCCTCTGAGGGCAAGGCTGTACTGCTTTTTGAAGGGGCAGCCGCTGTGGCCATCCTGGCAGTGGCATTTGGGGTTGCGCTGGCGCTGAGAAAGAAGTAGCAGCTTTTTTAGAAGAGGAAGAAGACAAAGGGTCTAAGGTTTAGTGGCACTGGCTGGAATTTGAATTGCCAGCGGATGACTGGACATTTGTGGGGCACTCAGGGAGAATTGGGGCTTTTTGCTCAGCAAGGCAGCAGCTTGATCCACAGACAGGGCTTGAGGTAGAGGGTGTTCACAGTGGTCTGTCCATTCTAAGGCCTTGGTTCATGCTGGATTCAGAATCTTAAGAGCAAAACTCCCTCTAGACCAGTGTTTCCCAGGCACTGTTGATGTTTCAGTCATACCTTGTTGTAGGATGGTCAGTGACATCCCTGGCCTCTACCCAGCAGATGCCAGTCACACCCACTCCCAGTGAGGACAACCAAAATGTCTCCAGCATTGCCAAATATGTCCTGGGGGCCAGGTCATCCCCCTGTGAGGGGCCTGCTGTAGAGGGAGAAGATGCATTTAGGAGAATCGAGTAGGCCTCCCCATCCTGGAGGGTGTAGCTGTGCTGGGCAGCTGCAGATTGCCATTCACTCATTCCCTTGGAGTTGCCCTCTTTCCTGAGGAAGACGCTGTGCTCACAACTGCACCTTTCTGGTCCCCTGTCATGGAGTTCGAGGTGCTCTCTCCCGGGTCTGCCACCTCTCAGGTTCCGCCCCACTCCTCTTCTCCCCATGTGTATCCTCCCATCCCGAGGGAGAGAGTTTTCCTGTACCTCCACTACACCCAACAAGCCCCAGAGCTTCCCACAGCGCTAGCCTGCAAAGATGCTGCCTTTCAGAACCTTGCAAAAGATAAAAAAACATGGAAGGTGATGGATAGAGCCTGAGGGTTGCCACCCCACTGCAGGCCCCTGGCTGTACATTTGTGGGCAGGAGGATGGCCAAGGTGATCCATTGAGGTCTCTCCCAGCTAGGTCATCAGTGGCCACTCCACCTTCCTGTGGTAACTGCCACCGGCACCTAAGTGGGCATATACTCACTGTAGCCCTGAGTTAGGGCCCTTTTCAGTATCTGACTCAGGCTTGGGCACCATTGTCAAGCTCCTCTGTGGGTCTCACTATATGAGACCTCATTCTGGGGGTTTATAGAACCAGTTGGATCACAGCCCTTATGAAATGCACTATCCTGAAAGGAAATGATAAATGTTTTCTCATTTGGTCCTAAATATCACTGAGATAAAAAGTGGGAAAAAAAGAATCTTGAATTTCAAGACTGAGGCTGCTGACGAGGTTCTAGTTTGGCCTTTGGAGTTCAAGAATGGAGGCCCCTTCACGTGAACTCTTCATGGCCCAAATGCCAGGGTGACAAACCAGAATGACCCATGTCAGTAGGTGGCTGGTGGGGCATCAACAGAATCTTCTTTCACCTTGCTGATCCCACTCCTCAGAGAGGAGTGGCACATGTCCTTTCATGCCTGAGGGCTATAGCACCACCCTACAGGGAACACATGCTTGATAAGAAGTCATCTCAGATCTTAGTCATGTAACATTACTTCTTAGATCTTGAAATTTATAATAAAAGTACTTTAACTAAAAAAAAAAAAGTGCTTCTGTAGGATCTTCTGACCATTGGATGGATACAGACACCACAGTCCCACCACTGCCTCTGGGTAGATGCAGAATGGAAAGAGCAACACTTTTCACTCCATCACAGCTCTGGCGTTGGACTGTGACATGAATGAATAACACACTCTTCTTATTCCAATCCATTGAAATTCGGTTTTATTTCATACAGTTATTACCCTATCCTGACAAATACAAGAACTAATATAGATTTATTCTTTTCATTATATGCTTTTCTGTTTTTTCAATGGATTTTCAGTAGGAAGGGAAATACACACGAGTTTAGCCCAACATCATCGGTAAGCTTTTCCTCTAATTACATTTTCTCTTTTTTGACAATAGATAGAGAATGAAAGCAATTCATCCCTTATTTAATAATCATTAATTGAATTTTTACTCTGCTCCAGGCACCATGAAAGATGCTACAGATATAATAGCGAACACACTCAAGCTGATAACAGTCTAGAGAGAACAACAGAAAAGAAACCAGGCCACAACTCCTTAAGAAAATGTGTGCCACCACTGGTGCCAAGGAAATGCTTGGGAGACACATTGAGTGAACATCAACCCAGCCTTACATAGTCAAGAGAATCTTCTTGCAGGAAGTCCTTTCTAAGTTATGACCCAAATAACTGAAGGATAGGCTAAGGGAAAGAGATGGGTGTGGGGTTGAGTAGGATGGGTTACATATCCCAGGAAAAAACTTGAGATTCCTTGAATTCATTCAGATACCTTGACTGTGGTGGGAAAGGGTATGGGGGGCAGGTAGGGGGTATTGCTGGTGAGATGTGAGGCTGGAGAAGTTAGTAGGGTCAGTTGAAATGTTCTCCTGAGCCTCATTAAGAGCTTACTCTCTACAAACATGGACAGAGGCCAATTTGAGATCTTTACCCTCAGCTTTCCTCCTTTGCCTGTTTGTCCTCATAATGGAGTACTTGATCTCTAACACTAGGCTGGCCCCCTCACCTTGCTCTTAATAAAGGGGTTACTATGCTTCCAAATGGTGACGTCAAGCCCATGTTTTGCTTTGCCCAATAGAGTGAATGTGCATTTAAAACAATTTCTTACTATAAAAGGAAATATTCTGTCCCCTGAGAAATCAATTTCAAGTCTCAGTGAATAAACACTTGCTGGGGGAGGGGACAAGGATAGAAGGGGAAGAGAGCCTTTAGAGCACCTGAAAATCGTACTAAGCTGACCACATCACCGTTTAGAACAAGGCCATCAGAAATTTGGCCACTTTCCTTAACATCCTGCAAAGATTTTTGCCTTCGGCTCCTGGAGGATTTCCATTTATTTTTAGCCTGTTTATAGATAATATAAGAGGCATGTTTGAGAAAAAGTTAAGGGAAACCATCCATGAAGTACATACTAGAGCAGAAGTCTGGTTATTCTTGTATCCATGAGAAATGGTCAGCCATTCAGGAGGAACAAAAACATATCTGAGGGAGGGGATCTCAAGAGTGCCATAGAGCACTTGAGCCTTAGGAATCTCAGGCATTGATACCAGAGGACTGGGCAGGGGTCCCTTTATCATATCCACTCTGGAGATTTCTTTCCTTTCCCTCTCTTATCTTTCCTACCCTTTTTCTCCTCTGTTTATGCTTCCTTCTATTCCTATTTTTTCCCCCTTTTATTCTTGCTTTCTTGCCTGGCTTCAGCCTACTGGTGACAATTAGGGGCACTGCCATGGGTTATATCTCTTTGGAAGTCTTCACTTTGGCCTGCAGTGTCCAGGAAAATCAAGTTTATCCATCTGAATACTCTTATCTAGGAATCAAAACAAACCAAAACAATATTCTATGAACTAACACTATATCATTGCCCTATCATTTCCTTGATGGTAGGGGCTAATTTCCTATGCCCTTTGTGGTCATGACACATTATCTGTCTACTGGGACCCTATACAAAGACGAAGTTTCCAGGACAGTTTTTATACTGCCTGAATGTGAATAGCAAAATGAATATGCTTTACGTTTGATGTCTAGATGCTTATCCAAAGGGTGATTCTCACTCTCAAGCACTTTTATAACTGGTAGGTGCTTTCTTTCTTTAGCTACATACACCATGTAAAAGACCGGAGAAATGTAGGCTGTTTGTTAATAATCCACTATGCTCTCATGTTTCTAAGAAGCATGTACATTAAACAAAAATCTGTTATATTAATACAGTTAGTTGTTTATCTATATTAAAAAATAGTTTCGAAAGCTTTTCTACATAATGGTAAGACAATATCCTTTGTACCATAAACCATGTGGCAGAAAATAGTAATTACACCAAACAGCTCCATTCTTGCTCATGTACTGGGAAAAGCATTTTCTAATTCAGAAGAGATACATCACTATCCCCTCCCCAACTGCTCTATATCCTCCTCTGTCCTGTAGTTCTATCGCTTTCCCTAGAAGAGCAGCCGTCATGGTGGAACTGTGTAGCTATGTGAGAAAGCAGAAGTATAGGCTTCTCTTGGAACATAGATGAAGAAGACAATGGAAGATACATTCAAAGTCCCTAAGAGGCTTTGCTCCTTCGAGCTTTTAAAGTAGAGCAGACTAGTGGATAAGACAATTTACTATATCATTAATTAATTTGAACTTTTCTGTAATGAATATTTTGGCTAAATTATGCTCCATTTGGATCCCATGAATGCTTCATTTATTTATTTATTTTTATGACATGTAATGATTTTTAATTAGAATTAAACTTCTTCACCCAATGTAAAATATTTTACAAATCATTAAGTGATCCATCCAGTTCACATTGCCTCCGGTCTTTAAAAGTAAGTCTCCAAACTTAGTGTTACATTGGTAAGAAACTAATATATAATGGATTTCAGCTATTAAACAGCTTTTGAAAAGTGCTCATTGCTCATTAAATAAGCCAAATCTGCGGACAAAATTCAGTCAACACGCTACTATTTTGCACTTCTCCATTTGTCATGTTCTGCCCTTCTTTAGTATGGGAAAGCACTAGTGGGAACAAACTAAAGTAGAACGATTAGAAGCTTTGCAGTGGGGCCTATGTGTTCTGTGACACTGGCCAACTTACCTCATTGAACCTCAGGTTCTTTATCTTCAGGATGGGGGAAATATACTTGAGGATAAAATGAGAAAATATGCATAAGGCATTTGGCAAACAATAGGTACCTAGTAAGTGGAAGCTATTATCATTGCTAGTATCCTATTCCTCAAATAACACCTATTTTGATGAAAAGTAACAATATAATGTTCTACTCACTGGGGATAGACATGGAGACATAGAGATAGAGTTTAAATTACCCTTGGATTATAGAAGTTGGTTATGTTTATATTCTTCAAAAACTACAAGCTTCTGGTCAAAGGCCTTTTGTGTCAGATACTAATGTTCATGAAGTAGTTTCCTTTTGGTTGTTCAAGATAGATTCCATGTTATCTTCTCAAAGAACTTTGACCATCCCATCTAAAGTAGCCATCTATTCATTGTACTACATTATCAATTATACTTCAATTATCTGCATTGCATTTAATATTTGGTATTTTTAGAAATTATTTCTGATTTTTCTTCCTTTCTCTGCCCCCTTTCATTCCTTTCTCTCTTCTTCTCACTCTTCATTCCTTTGTTCCCTCCTTCTTTCCTTCACTCCTTCCTTCCTTTCTACCAGAATATATAATCCATAAGAACAGAGACCTCTTCAGCCTTGATCATTGCAATCTCTCAGCACCTAGAACTGTGCTTTACATATGATAGGTGCATGATCAATATTTGTTTAAAGAATGAATGCAGGTCTCTCCACTCAGAATTGGAATCATAGTCTCTACTTTAGAAATTTTTCTGCTTCATTTCTTCTAACCAACTGTTCTATTTTAGTATCAGTTGCCTCTTACATTGAAAAATAAAGTATTTACTTGTGGCTGAATTCTATTTTTGTCTTTATGTTGCTTGTTCCTTCTATTGGTGTGGATCATTTCCTTAGCATTTCTTAGTATGATGCTAAATACACTGGAGTCTTTACTGCCCATATTCCATTCTTCTCTTGAGTTTATCCTATATTTTTTCTGGACAGTGGTTCATTAATGGGTCATTAGAGCATCTTGAGTGTTCAGCTCTCAACAGGTTTTGAAAAAATATTTTTTACCTTTTAATATTTCTCTATCCTTTCCTTTTGGGGATCATGCCACTCCATATTTTTATCTCTGAATTTATCATGGTGGCACAGTTCGGGTGAAGAACCCATCTTATTTTAGAGAGTGGGAAGGAGGATGGTATACCCTCAAAGGACTCAGGGACAATTTTGCTGTGAGCTATGGCAGCGAGGAAAGCAGAATCAGAGAGGACCAGTGACACAGCAAGGTGAGATGGGAACAAACATGAAAAGAGCATGTTTACAGGTGCCAGGGGCTCCTTTCAGAATGGGAATGTTGCTGTAATTCCTTGAAGGAAGGAGAAAGTGTGAGAAAAAAGCTATGGTCAAAATAGCAATATCTTCTATTTCCCTTAGAATCCTAGCTCCACTTTCTGCCAACAAAGTGAATGAAACTTGTAATCTCATTTCATCCAGTGGTGGGAAATAGACATTAATGGCCAATATGATACATGGGCTTGATAATGGGAAAATATTTCCTACCTAACCAACTGTGAAGAGGGAAGAACAACTATTTTTCACTGCAAACATAGAAATTAGACTATCAAGTAGTGCTCCAATCTACAACATAAAGTGTGAGAATATGATACTACAAAATGAATAAAATTATTCTCATCTGTCATCTTATATAAACACAGCCCTTCAAAACTACTCTCTACCTGATATAACCCAATAGTCTTTATTAAATGTAGGTTTTATCTCACACAACAGTAATTTACTTTAATTTTGTTTGCTGTGAAAAGGAAAAATCATTTAGTAATGTTTTTCTTCATTTATTTGGCAATAACATGATCTTGCAAAGTATAAAAGATCTACAAATAGATTGTACCTATCAGACTTATGAGACAGCAAAAATTCATAAGCATGGTACATGGAATAAACAAGAAGATGCAATGAAAATATTTTTAAGGACTAAGAATACTTAGAATTTGCTTAATTGAGAAAGAAGGACAATCTTCATTACTAAATTCAAACTCACTGCAAGAGCTTTAAAATTATTTGAAGCTTATTTTTCCAGAAAGAAATCATACTTTTAACCCCTGAAATGACCTCATGTACCCCTTCTCTTCAAAGAATAACCTCTCATGACTATTCAGTACAATAGCAAAACTGAGTGAGATATACAATAGTATCTGTACTTCTGGTGGCAGCCAGAGAGGTGTATAAGTATAAAAATAAATTAACTGTGTGGATTACCAGGAAACAACTTTGTTTCAGTATTTAATCTCAATTAAAAATTGACTAGAGACTCTCATATAGAGCCAAACTTGGTGACACAATTACAATTCTTTTCCTTTCCTTGATGGAAATGAAAAGCTAGAAAAGAGGGGAATGAATGGCCAACCTTTCACCCTTCACACAGAAGGAAAAGAAATTAGATTACCTAAACATTATTAAAATATCAACTTGTATTGTAATATCAAAAGAAACGAACCTGGGAAAAAACTAGACATGGATTCTAAGCAGAAAGATATATAGAATGTCACAAATTCAAATGGAAACCACAGTTCCCCTGAGACTCTGGAAACTACCTGATTTCTCAAAAGAAGGGATTTAGTTAGGTCTGGATAGGGCTGGTTCCCTACCCTAAAGCCATATCAGAGGTACTACCATTTGGATACAGTGTATATTATCTTGGAAAAGTAAGTCTGGCATCGTACATGTCAGTAGATAGACTTCTTTCTATCCAAATGATCTCTTTTGCTAATATATGATGTGTTTTAAATTATACATAAAATATAAGGCATAGGTATCTGTCCTGGGGAAAGGATATCAATTTCTTTTCCCTGCTACCTCTATCACCTTGCCTGAAATTTATAATCACCTATATTTTAGTTCCCACACCATTGCTCATTTAGAGTCTATACATATTTTTCCTTAGTCACATCTTAACTCAGTGCCTTGGTAAGTCACAGCAGCAGAGCCTGTCTCCCCATCTCTTCCCCATTTCTTGTTTTCATGAAAATCGAGCATTTGTTTGCTTGCTTTCCCATGCTATGGTAAGATTTTTCAAGACTGTTGACTCTTGTCTGTCTATGTTTATGAGGAAAGAGTCCCAATTTCAAGAATGGCACACACGTTATGTTTCTTAATTTGCCCATATTCTCTTAAAGTGTTGTGCTACAGTCTGTGGGCCAGTTTCTTCATCAATTCATTTCTGCCAGGCCATGGACACTGGAGCCAAATATTCCTATTCTTTTCAACCAGAGCCTCATGGGGAGTCAGTGACTGATTTCACATGCTTATGTTGTGTTGTCTGGAGGCTTCTGGGCACAGACTGACTGCAGTTTCTAACAATAACCAAGAATGAACGAAACCTAATGATAGCAGCTGAAATTTTCTGTTATCTTCATGATGGGAATATGACTTAGCACACAGTACAAACAATCCAGAAATCCAAAATAGTAATATATTGTTAATCTTCTAAGTACACTGAAGAAATTAACAGAAGGAAAAAGAAATAGAAAGCATGTATCAAACAAATAGAGGATTGGAAAATTAAAACTGCTTTCTTTAATTGGACCATCTCCTAACCTAAGTGTTAGTGTTATATTTAGCATTCTAGATATGTGGGGTACCTGTCTAATATGTTTTTTCATGTATAACTTTTCTAGTGTTTTATTTTCTCTGGTTTAATGACATTTTCTTTAGTGCCTACTGCTGGTGATATATCTTCAATATAGGTTTTAACCCTACATATTACTATTTTCTTTAGTCCTAGATTAACTGATAACTTCTCACCAATAAAGAAATCACCTCTTCCTCATTACCTTATGCTACAGGTACCAGGACAAAGGTGACATCCATAGAACAGTTAGCTCTTTGAAATGCATTCTGGAAACACAAGAGGCTTGAGAGGAGGGTATGGTACACATATGGCTTCCAAAAAGAGTAAATAAGTATAGTTTTCTAATTCAGATGGTCATCAGAAAATTATATATATATTCAGTTATGTCTCCTGTCTTTTAATTTTTTTCCCAGTAATTACTTCTTTTAAGAAGTAATTTTAGAGGAGATTCTGACTTAGTAGGTGGGGTGGGGATCAAGAATTTGCATTTCTAACAAGTGGTTTGGATGCTTGATGCTGCCAGTTCAGGAATGTATGTTGGGAATCAGCTTGCAGCTGTACCACTGTGGTATCTGATCCTGTCAGATCTTGGAAGCTAAGCAAGGTTGGGCCTGGTTAGTACTTGGGTGGGAGAATGCCTGGGAACACCAGGTGCTATGGGCCTGGGAGAAGGAGCCGACAACCCACTCTCAAAAATCAATCTGCCATTGAAAACCTGCTGAAGTCAGGTGGATATTAGCAGAAAGCAGAGAATATCAGAGAGATGTCTACCTATGTTTTATTGATTATGGCAAGACATTTGACTGTGTGGATCATAACAAATTATGGATAACACTTTGAAAAGTGGGAATACCAGAGCACCTAATTGTCCTCATGAGGAATCTGTACGTGAACCAGGAGGCAGTTGTTTGAATAGAACAAGGAAACACTGCCTGGTTTAAAGCTGAGAAAGGTGTGTGTCAGGGCTGTATACTTTCACCATATCTCTTCAATTTCTATGCTGAGCAAATAATCCAAGAAGCTGGACTTTATGAGGAAGAATGCAGCATCAGGATTGGAGGAAGACTCATTAACAACCTGCATTATGCAGATGACCCAACTCTGCTTGCTGAAAGTGAAGAGGATTTAAAACATTTACTGATGAAGATCAAAGATCATAGCCTTCAGTATGGATTGCAACTCAACATCAACAAAACAAAAATCCTTACAACTGGGTCAGTATGCAACTTTACAACAAATAGAGAAAAGATTGAGATTGTCCATGATTTTGCTTGGCTTGGCTGTATAATCAACACCCATGGAAGCAGCAGTCAAGAAATCAAAAGACGCATTGCTTTGGGACAAGCTGTGACAAAGGATCTCTTTAGAGTATTGAAAAGTAAAGATGTCAGATTGAAGATGAAGGTACACCTGACTCATGCCATGGGGTGTTTTCAGTCACGTCATATGGTTGTGATAGCTGGACATTGAACAAGGGAGACAGGAAAAGAATTGATGCTTTTGAATTATGGTGCTGGAGATGATTATTGAATATACCATGTAGTGCCAAAAGAACCAACAGATATGTCCTAGAAGTGCAACCATTGTGCTCCTTGGGAGCAAGGATGGTTAGACTGTGTCTTACATATTTCATACATGTAGTCAGGAGAGATGAATCCCTGGAGAAAGACATCATGTTTGGGAGAGTGGCAGGTCAGCAAAAAAAGGAAAACCCTCCACCAAATGGATTGATACAGTGTCTGCAACAATGGGCTTAAATATAAATAAGATCGCATGCCTGGCACAGATTTGGGAAGTGTTTCCATCTGCTGTGCATAGGGTGGCTACGAGTTGCACTTGACTCGATGGCACCTAACAACAACAACAGCAGCAGCAGCAGCATGTTAGGAATCATTGCCATTTCAATGGTCATGTCAAGTGTTCATGAAGGAGATTTGCTATGTAAGCCATCAGAGGCACCTTCCACTTTGTACTTGCTTTACATCATCGTGGGGTAGGGGTGAAGAAAGCATAAAACAATGTGGAAAGCATGTTTTGAGGAGAGTAGAGAATAGTGAAGAAGAATGGCTGGTAAGGGCTTGGGACTTTCTATTTTTATTCACATGGGAGTTGGGGTAGGTGCTTCACCCTTTGTTTCAAAGGGTAGAATAGCAGTGCTCAGTACTCATTTTGTTTCAAAATCACTTGGAGTACCTCCAGGAACTCCAATTTGGTAAGTCCTTGGAAAGGATGCAGAGGTCTGCATGTTTATCTAACATCCTGAATAATTTTAAGGTAGATTTTTGAAGTATTACACTTTAAGTAAGAATGATTTTAGAAGAATAAGACAGAAATCCAAGTGGAGACTTACTCCTTCATGGAGGAGAAATCAAAGATGCCAGCAAGTATTCTCTTTTTAAAAGTTGTACTTAGAAGGTTAAGCACTAAACCAAGGGATAGGGATTTACTTGTTTGTTTGTTTTTTGTTTTGTAGTGTTCTGTATGGAACCTAGCGCCTCACTCGTACTAGGCGTCCACTCTGTCACTGAGCTACCCATCCCCTCAGCCCTCATATGAGT
Organism: Pedetes capensis; assembly: GCA_007922755.1. Taxonomy (NCBI): domain Eukaryota; kingdom Metazoa; phylum Chordata; class Mammalia; order Rodentia; family Pedetidae; genus Pedetes; species Pedetes capensis. The sequence goes on along the minus strand of VMDO01009256.1, from coordinate 15,470 downwards.
ACAATATTTGATTTTTACAAGTAATTTATCATGTCATTTTGTACTCCTCAAATTGTAACTCTCCTTTGATTTCAAACTTTAACTGCTTCTTCACCTAAAATATTTTCTTTTTCCTTCCCTGAATTCACTGAACTTCCCTACCTCTGAATTTAAATCACAGGCAAAGATTATCTTTATGTACCCCTTTGTTCTCCTTGGCTATAGCACAAAAAGATGGTATTGAGGAGGTTCCCCCAAAATATTAATAAAGAAAACATTGGTTAAATTCTCCAGTAACAGAAGCTTTTGGCTTCCTCTCCAGCATCTGTCCCCCTCCATCACATAATAGCACTGGTTAGGTGGGGTTGACTCCACCTCCAGATCTATGAATGGGCCTTGATTTCCAATCAGTTCTGTCTCTTCCCCCACCTCCAGATCTATGGTTCAGGCATGGAGCTGGTCCAGTTAGAATGAAGTTCAGGATTTTATAATTGGCAGAAGTTCTCTCGCTATGGATTACATGGTGTACAGATGTGATGATCTGAAGAGTTGCAATTCATTTGCTAATGTGGGATAAGCCAGCTTGAGAGTGATACCAACACCCAGAAGGTAGAGCACAACTTAGAATGGGTGTCAGAAATATGATCAAGCCATGTTGAAGCCACAGCCACGTTTGGAGGGTATAGACATTTGAGTCAATGTTACCTTTATGCCCATATCTGTCGGCTTGTTGTGTTGTGGGTCTTGAATGTTGCTGTGATGCTGAAAGTTATGCCGCTGGTATTTCAGATACCAGCAGGGCCACCGATGGTGGGCAGGTTTCAGCTGAGTTTTCAGACTAATACAGACTAGGGAGAAGGTCCTGGCTCAACAGCCCACTCCTGAAACAACTGCCATCAAAAACCCTATGAACAGCAGAGAAACACTGTACAATATAGTGCCTGAAAGTGAGCTTCCTAGTGGGAAGGCATTTAAGAAATGTTTGGGGAAGAGTTGTCTCCTCAAAGTAGAGCCAATCTTAATGAAGGGAATGGAACAAGGCTCTTGGGACCTTCTTTCGCTGATGTGACATGACTCAAAATGGGAAGAAACACTGTGATAGCAACAATGGGCTCAAATATATAAAAAATCATGTGCATGGCACAGCATCAGGTAGTGTTTCTTTCTGTTATACATAGGGTTGCTATGAATGAGACCCGACTTGATGGCACACCAACACCACCAACAACATTCCCTTTATAGTTTAAGCCAGGGAATGAATTTTTTTTTGTTACTCATATGCCTCCCTATTATTTGTTGAGTTCCGCGTATTTTTAAATCTTTGGGACACGATACCTAATTTTTCTGCTTTGATTTAATTCATTTAGAGAAACAGCAAAACTCTTGGAGAGCATTTACTACCCTACTTAGAACATTGTGTACTTTTGCTGCTTATGCTGATTCTAGTGAAAGTCATGTTCACAAGTGGTAAAATAATAAATTTAAGAATTGTTTCTAGCACATTTTCTGTTCAAAACAGTGTTCTTCTGCATTTAGCAGTCATATGGACTTTTAATTAATTCATATATCAACTATTTCCTGAGCATTTATATCCATTCTAATTGCGTGAAGATGGGCATGTAATATACAGATACTTTGCAAAGGATTAGCTTTTCTTTAACATTCGTTAGTGTTTCTGGCAATCTACTAAATGTAGATACCTTTTCGATGAAACTGAAGAGACCCCAGCAGGCAAATGGACTTTAGCATCTCTGTTGTGTACATTTCTAGGCAGCACTGCAGCTGGATGTAAAGCCGACAGATTTCTGGGTGGATCTCCCCATCTTCTGGGCTGCAACAGAATGAAAGAGAAAAGCTGTGAACAGTCTCAAGATTTCACTCATGAGCCATTTGTCTCAGCTCTGAGAAAAGAAAATGCTCAATAAAGATTCCTTACAGCTTTGAGTCTAAAATACAGGGGTTTTTTTGCTTTCAAACCAATCACCACTGTGACAGTTCTTACATAAGTGTCTTTCTGACTAATAGCTCTTAAGGTTTTCCTCCTTCAGTAGTAGGCATCTCCTGGGAGATTAAAATCATAAATGCTATAAGTAGTTGAGAATATCAGACATTTTCAATTGAGCTGCTGGAAGAAATTTCCAAAATATACTTAAACCATATTAATTTCCTAGCCTACAAACAAGAGTACCCTCCCTTTTTTGGAGAAACTAACAAGATCTACATAATTGACATTTATAAGGCAGTTCTCTAAATTATAGCCCCAGCATGATATGATTAAAGGGCCAATTTCCAAATTATATTTATCAAGATTTTTTGCTTTCATTTAAAGAATATTCCTCTATGGTTTGCTGTTGCTAATTTATGAGGGTCAAAATTTTTTTTACTGAAAAAATAAATATTTTATGTAAAAAGAGAAAAATAGTGAAATTCTAAAATTTACTGAGCAAAGCTAAATGAATACAGAACTTTATTTGTCCCAAATTTATTCTAAAGTCCTTGAGTCCTACTTTATTGTATGTGATAAGACATGGAATGATCATTTGTAGTTTTGGTTAGGAGGAGAGGAATTAGCTATTGATAAAATCATACTTGCTATTTTATATGCAATTAAAATAGCATATGTTAAATAATGCAAACTAAATAAAAAGGATAACATTTAGAGATAGATGAAGATAAAAGAAAGCTTACAGGTGAATTCTGTCAAATGTCCTAATATGTTATCTTTACTTCTCCCTCCATTAATTTAAAATGCAATAAAATTTGATTAAGTAATGCAGCATTTGGATTTGACTCCTTCATAAAGTGGACCAGTGGCAAAATTTCAGGGTGAAAAAAATGGTCACTTCATTTTTAAGTTCTAGAATCACAGTAAAAATATTTGTGTGTACTTGGTACTTGACAATGATAATTAGTTTTCATTTTCAATACTTATGTAGTTGACTAGCAAGAGTTTAACCATATGGCTTATATAACTCAGGAAAATGCAAAATTCTATGCCTTGGTATCTGTGACGCCTGCACAGTCATCCCAGGTCTTTTCGGGTCACAGAGAACAAAGTGCTTTCGAGAGCTCACATGCAAAATTTGGCTTTATCTGGAAGTTAAAAGACTACTTTACTTTCTCATTTGTCTCTCATGGGGCCAGCCCTAGACCAACACTGGAAGCAAGTGGATCTTGCTGAAAGGGTCAAGTTTTCTTTTAGAGTTTCTTCATATGAGCACTTTCCACTTTCAAGCTCACCTTCAAGCTGCCAGGAGTATTTCTACCTCACTTCACCTAGACACACACACAGGCACACACGCACTTGCACGCACACACACACACACACACACATACACACACACACACACTTTACATGCACATACACACAAACTCATTATTTTATATTAACTTCAGCCTTTGGAAATGTCTCTGAATATGTCCCATTCCCTGATAATCTTGCTAGATTGTAAATGGTTAATGGGAATAAACAGTTCCTGTAATAAAAAGTGATCCTGATATATTATCTGCTAATACACTGCTTTTCATAGAAAACTCTAAAGATAATGTCTTATTCCAAAGGCGAGATGGAAGGGAAATAATTTAATGCAGGCAGGTCTTTTCCGTGCTGCCTCATCATCCCAGTCACAGCTGCCTATTTCACCTACTCAAAACACTGGTCCTAGTGGCTCATGTGCAGACTAAAGAAAAAAAAAAAAGAAAAAGAAACAAAACTCTATAATAAATCTGTTGTATGTATTGTATGTTTTATGAGTGGGGCAATTAGCCAGTACAGTATCATTCCAGGTCACAGCGTCTTCTTATTTTCAGAGGTACAATATTATATTTCTAGTGGCTTAGTTTCAAAAAATGCAAACTTCATATATAGATGACATTTTATGTAATTTAAACAGATGACTGCCTAGTTAACATAGCTTAAAGAGCCAGCATATTTTGTTTATTATTTTACAACTAGAGAGAGGAAGAAACATATTAAGTCCTTCTGAAAAAAGGCAAGTCCAAACAGAGATTGTTTTGTTAGTTGTTGTTGTTAGGTGCCATCGAGTCGGTATCCGACTCATAGCGACCCTCATAGGGTTTTCAACGGCTGACTGTTCGGAATTGCCTTGGGAGTGGATTAAAATGCCTAATTCAAAATGTTTTGAGAAGTGCCATCTTCCACTGCCTCTATAACTCATGGAGATTCTAGAAACTGTGGAATCACTATGTCCCTCATAAATGTTATGGGGAGGAACTGAGCAGATGTCACCAGAAATACTGTCTGTCCTAACAACAACAACAATAAAAATTAACTGATACCAGAGTTGCACTATAGATTTTCTGGTCAAACTTTATGCACATTCTCATGTATTATCCTTTATTTCTCAGAAAATTGAAGCATAGGAAAAGAAAGGAACCAGTAAAAGAGCAGTAGAAAAGCTAAAGTATCTTTTATATTAATGTTTTACGATGCCTAGAATAGCTTAGGGCTGGGATTTAGCTCAGTTGGTAGAGAGTTGCTCTGCAGTCTCTGAGGTCCTGAGTTCGATTCCCAGCACTGCAAAATGGGAGAAGGACATGGCAATCCACTCCAAAGGCAATCCCAAAACAGTCAGCCATTGAAAACCCTGTGAGGGTCGCTATGAGTCGGACTCGACTGGAGGGCACCTAACAACAACAACAACAGAATAGCTTATATTAGCCTCTAGACTCATACAAATTATTTCTTCAATTTTACAGCTCTCAAATCTATTGTTGTTACTGGTTACTAAAGGTGCCTTGAAAGACAAATTGTCTAATGGGTTATACTATGTCTAATGTTACAAGTGGTGAAATACATTTTTGAGAAGCATTAAGTGCATTTAGGTTATTTTCATAACAAATGAACAAGTCAGAGTATGGAAATGGTGGGAGTAGGCAGCAAAAAATAGCAATTTAAATGCAACCAACTTCCTAGGGATGAATTACAACACCTAAGGAAACATTTACATTAAAATAAAATTAGACCTATGGACATCCTCCTGGAGCTGAAAGCAACCTAGCTTGGAGATAATTTTACCCATATAGCACTTACACTATTTACTGGAAAATGAAGCTCACTAGTTCAATTTCCCCCCATGTGTCTGTCAGCTTGTCCTGCTGTGGGAGCTTGCATGTGCTGTGATGCTGAAAGCTATGTCACCAGTACCTCAGACAGCAGCAGGGCCACTCATGGTGAGCAGGTTTCAGCTGAGCTTCCAGACAAAGACAGATTAAGGAGAAGGACCTGGGAAAACCATTAACCATTGAAAACCCTATGAATAGCAGAGAAACACTGTCAAATATAGTTCTTCAAAGTGAGCCTACCAGGTCAGAAAGCACTCAAAAGAGGATTGGGAAGAGTTGCCTCCTCAAAGTAGAGTCAACCTTAATGATGGGAATGGAGTAAAGCCCCTGGGACCTCCTTTTGCTGGTGTGGCATGATTCAAGATGAAAAGAAACATAATGGCTACAACACTCAGCTCAAATATAAAAGGATTCTGTGCATGGCATGTTGTTAGGCAGTTTTTTCTTTCTGTTGTACACAGGGTTGCATTGAATTGGATCCAATTTGATGGTACCAACAAGAAGGCCAAGTTTAAGGCTAGGAGAGACCCCTTTACGGGATGCTCATTTAATTCAGTGAAAGAAAGTTTATGAGTTGGTGTCTAGGTGGTGATGAATTATTTTTTTCTGTTGAGTGTAAGTTAAGGGATAGTCTGATCATTTTGATAAGTTTCAAAACCTTAGTGCTTATAGAAAATAACACTAAAATAGTTTTAATAAAACTTCAGAGCTCAAACTTTACAGATCAAATTGAATGCAGAGACATTTAAAATAATCACCCAATTGTAAATCTGCTTTCAATAAATTCCTTAAGAATGAAAATCAGTATTTAATGACTTAATCATACAACATAAGATACTTGAACTGCTAGTAATAAGGAAGACTTGAAAATTGATACTGCCTAAGTCACCTGTTGAAAATGGAAACTTTTAATTGTGATTATTCTTACTCTCTTAGTTTGTAATTTAAAAAGTAATATGATGAAGACTTGCTAGAATAGCTAAAAAAAAAAAAACACCAACTATTGATGCAACAGAAACTTTCATATATTGTTAATGGGAGTCAAGATGGCACAACTGTGTTGAAGAAAAATTCTGGCAGTATCTTATAAAACTAAACACATATTTATCCTATGACCTGGCAATTCTATTTCTAAGTATTTGTCTGAAAGAAATGCAAACATTCACAAATAGATCTGTACAAGTGTGAAAAGTGGAAATAGCCTAAGTGTCTGTTAAAAGGAAAATGGTTAAAGAAATTGGCATATTCCTACAATAGACACTATTCTCAACAATTAAAACTGGCTAACTACTTATATTCACAATATATTACGAAAACATTATCCTGAGTGAGAAAATCCTTATACGAAATAGTACAATAAGACTCCATCCACACCAAGTTACAGAACAGATAAAACTAATTGATGGTGAACAATCTTAGAATAGTTGTGGGGAATTACCTAAGAAGGGGGCTCAAGAAAACTTTCTGGGATGTGGCTGATACTTTATATCTAGACAGAGGTTTGAGTGAGACATTGTTGTTGTTAGGTGCTGTCAAGTTGGATCTGACTCATAGCAACCCTATGTACAACAGAACAAAACCTGACACTGTGCCATGCCTGGCACTGTCAGTGCTTCTCTGCTGTATATATAGGTTTTTGATGGCTGATTGCTTTTCGGGAGTGGGTTGCCAGGTACTTCTCCCAAGCCTACAGCACCTAGTATTCCTAGGGGGTCTCCCGTCCATGGACTAACTAGTCAGACTCTGCTTAGCTTCTGAGATCTGATGAGATCTGGTGTCAGAGTGGTATGGCTGTAGACTTGAGATAGGTGTATACATTTGGCAAAGCTTACTGAATGGTACATTTAAGATCTGTGCATTTGATTATATGTAAAGTTTATTTTGGGGGAGAAGGACCTGGGAACCCACTCACAAAAAACAACCAGCCATTGAAAACCCTATGAATAGCAGAGAAGCACTGACAATGGTGTTTTGTCTATTGTACACGGGTTGCTATGAGTTGGACACTGACTCGACGTCATGTAACAACAACAGAGTTTATTTTAATACTGACCTGTAGTTTGTGAAAGCCATATTAATTTGGTGTAAAGTTTACTGATGTCTGCAAGTTGAGAAAAATTATGTGAATTGTTGACTGGCCAGAAGGATGAACAGACAGATATGTATTAAAGCAAACGCAGATACAATCAAATATTAATTGTGGGATCTAGGTGGTGAGTATTTACTTAATGGCTGACGATTCACATTTCCCCCAAATAATCATATAACATAAATTAAACAAAACAACTGGAAAGCTTTATAGCTAGATCAAATTTAGGAATTATGCTAAGGATTTTATTTATGAAATTCTTGGCCGTGCATCTGTCTGCTCTGTTGCTGAGGTTGCCAGACTTTAGTGGTCTGTGCAGTTGCTAATAGCTTTTTAAAAGCCAGCAAAATGTTTGTTGGTTTAGTAGTCTGTCTCTAATGTAATGATTTGTATATGTAGCTTATTTGTGTAAGCAGCAGAACCAAGACAGGAAAATGGGTTCTGGAGTCAGAAAACTTTGATTTACTTATACTTTTGCCACTTAGAAGTGTGGTCTTTGGAAAACTTCTTTAATTCCTTTAAGACTCAGTTTCCTCCACTATGAAATAGGGATAACAGCTATATGAAGTATCTCAAGGTTTCTGCAATGATCAAATAGACCATGTGTGTATGGGTAAACAAATAAAAATGTGAAGGATTGTAAGAAGTTGGCTACAATCCATCTCACATTAAAGTTATGTTTATTCAGCCTTACATTTGAATATAATCCTTCGTTATTGAAATTATTTGCCATTCTTTAACAGTCTTTACTTGCTTACAGTTCCCAAACATGGACTTTGGTCAGGTAAACATGCCATTAGGCTGGGGAAAAAAAGGTGTGACCCCCATTGACAACCACTCAGCATTTCACAGATTATAGTGGTGACAGATAAACAGTTGAGGTTTGTCAGCTAGCAGAGAAGAAAACCAGAACTCCTGCTGTAGCAAATATACCCAAGTTTTTCTTTCTGGAATTAATTCTGTTGTCGGCTGTTAAGCCAAATGGTAAGTAAAGTCTTAGGAAGCCAGGTAGGGTGAGGGAAGGGAATGGTTCCATTTGCTGTATTTTCAGAGCAAATATTGAGGGAGGAAAGGGATTAAATGACTTATTCAAGAAGAATGATCTCTAGGTTCTCTCTCCAATATCCTCACTAGCTCATCTTAGATGGATTCCCCTAGCAAGAATACACCCTAATTCTATGCCTATTTCAAGGCTTAATCTTCACATTTTCATTGAAGGGGATTTCTCAGGGTGGTCCCTAAGTCTGTGATCAAAAGATAGTCAGTGGGCAGGAAGGGCATAAATGTGTGTGTGTGATCCAGTTATTATTTTGGTTTCAAGCTCTTAAAGGTAATTGTAGTGTCTATTCAAGTTCACAAACACAGAACACATGCCATATACCTATCAAATGTCTATACTGTTTTATACAAAAAAAGTGCCTCCATAAAAAGAGAAGGCTAGTTGTTTGGAAGAATAGAAATAAGACATTTTTCAAGGTACCTACACATATGGTAGTTGGATATCCCCCATTTTCTCCCTTTTCCTCATAATCCTCCTCCTGTGAATTATGAACCTTATGCTTTAGGTGGAAACCTCCTGTATTTTCCTCATAGAGAGACTTAGTAAGTTTGGTGCCCCTCCTTCCCCTGAGTCTTTGAAAAAGAAATTGTAGCATTTCCTCTCATTTCACAGCATGACATTTCATGGGAACATATGGCTGGCTCTGTGACTTCCTCCTCACTGAACTGGAGCTAGGATCAAACTCTGCCCTGGAGCTCTTCAGGTTCAGTCAGAAATGAAACTTGACTTTTAAAAGCAAAAGGAAGCCTGCAGTGCGAATTTCTTTCCAAGGCTACTTTGGGTAACTTTATGTTAAGTAACGTGGCTCAGAGAAGCCAGCACCATTTATTCCTGTCTCCCTCTTCCTGTTGCTTTTTGTGTGTCCTCTGCTAGGACCTTTGCCATTAATCCACGTCACGTTGGGAGAGTTCATAAGTAAATAATGGCTTGCATTACCGCCTTATTCATTTTTTTTTTTTAACTTAAAAAGTAAAAACCATATTTAAACACTTAAAAAAATCAATGGCCCTCAGTTTCCTGATATTATGATACTTACAAAATGAGGCTAAAAATTTTACAATTGATTTTTTATTTATCTTAAATGTTACTGTTTAAGGCACTACTGGGGAAAGTTGGGAATTTGTGGAGATTGTAAAGAGCTTTTCTGGGAACTTCTCAGGGCATGAGAGTTTGAAGGAGTAAATGGATTGCACATCACATCTTAAATTCTTGCTTCAGGAGCAGGCCCCCTGAAGCTCACGCTTATAGGCTAGGAGAAAACTAACATTTGTAAGGCAACATTCTTCAATCTTCAAAATGAAATGTCTTTCTTATTCAGTTATGACCTCTTTTCTCACCGACTAACTCTTTTTGGCTTGAGAGTCTCTTCGCCTCTCTGTTTCCTTCACTGATTTTCTTAATGCTTTCCCCTTAATAGCCTCTGGCTGGGAATCATATGTGATCTGCAAATAGCTTTTTACATCTTGATCTTACTAGATTTTGTGATCTTTACAGCTACCAAAGGCTTGTGGCTGAGGGAGTCTGAGTCTTGTATTCTTGAATCTCTGCTGGGATGAACATAGCACCATAGATATGGTAGGAACACAGCCCTTTCCCATTGAACATATGTGGGATCAGTCTATTTTTAAAGACATACATATATAAATGATACATAAGTATATATAAGATACACATATATACAGATCCTAATCATAAAAATTACATATTATATATATATATATACAAACACATAAACATATATATACACACATGCATGTGTATATATAGATTTATATTATATATGTATAAATTTACTTGTGTATATATAGATATGTATGTATATATGTACAAATTTACTTGGATATATATACTTGGGTATATGCATATATTTTGATATTTAAAGATATTTATAGTTAAGATCAGTTTTTTTGTAAAGATATATATGTATGTATATTATTTTAAAAGATATGTAAATTAAAGAGTCAATATTATCTTTCTACTTTTTTTCTTTTTGTAGTACTTGGGGGTTGAACCCCTATTCTCTTTTTTATTTTTACATTGAGATAGGGTCTCGCAAAATTACGAAGGCTGCCTCTGGCCTAAAATATGGGATCCTCATGTCTCTGCCTCTCAAGTTGCTGGGATGACAGGCATGTGCCACCATGCCTGGCTGTTTCTACATTTTAATGTGCAAAATATTTTTGCATCTAAACTTAAGATTTTCAACCTCAGAGACTGTTTTCTGCTGATATCAATGCTCTTCAAACTGATACCAATGATCTTCAAAGGTGAATCATCATACAATTATCCTGTATTGCACTGGAAAGAATCCAACCCATGAATTTTCATTATATCGAGAGTCTAAATCATTCATTGCACTATGAAGTTAACCTTTGCTTTTTCCCACTAGAATTTTAGGATACAATGTATTCAACTGTTGGCTTATCTAAACAGTACTTAGACCCTCATTTTTTATTACATCATTAGGTTAAGTGATGCAGTATTGCTCTTCAGTAAAGGTGTGATCTGCATCAATAATGCCAAGACCAACGAACAACTTGAAGATAACCTGGGAAAACTGGGCTGACCATGTTTAACTTATTCCATTAATCTGAAAGAGAGCTTTTGATAAAAAAAATTATTTCATCATCTCATTTAACTTAATAGCACAAAATGTTGAGCAATACTTTAACAATTAACTGTGACCTATAAGCTGTATAGGCCTGCAGCTATAGCCCTGTGGTATCCAATCCCATCAGATCTCGGAAGCTAAGCAGGGTAGGGCCTGGTTAGTACTTGGATGGGAGACCGCCTGGGAATACCAGGTGCTGTAGCCTTGGGAGAAGGACCTGGCAACCCCCTCCCAATCAATCTGCCATTGAAAACCCTATGAATAGCAGAGTAGCACTGACAATAGTGTTTCACCTGTTGTACGTAGGGTCTCTATGAGTCGGATACCAACTCGACAGCACCTAACAACAACAACAACAATAAGCTGTATAGTTATAGATTAGCTAATTATCAAAGCCATTGTGGTTGCCAGTGCCAACTCTTACATGTGAGGAACTGAGTGATGGTCTAAGAGGTGATGAAAGACTTTCAGGGTCAAAACATGGACTACAGAGAACTGAAATCCTTTTTGCTATACTTACTAAAGGATCAACCCAGAAAGGCTCTTAGAAGAGGGTTGAGTATGAGGGCAGAAAGGTGGCATCCATTCATCAGATTAATAATGATAACAGCAGATATATATAGTTTCTACTAGGTGCCAGAGTTTTTGCACACTGGCTTAGATCTCTGGTTCATGGTTTAGTTTTTATGAAGATTTCATAGAAGATTCAGAATTTTTTTTTCTTTCTTCAAACTCCTACCTAAGAGTGAAGGTTCTGTAAATATTATACCTAATGCAATGATAATTTCCATTTTTTGTATAACTGTCAAAAGATGACACATCATACCAATATGGAAATATGCATTTCTAGGCAGATGTAAGAGTTATTTTCCACAAAAACCTAAATGCTCTGTGCAAATAAAAGAGGCTTGTATCTATATACATGGAAAAGATTGTGGTCCACCACGAGTTTCCTCATTGGATAATAAAGGGTTTGAGGTCAGAAAGCATACCATACATATCTTTATACTCCTCGGCATTTAACAGATTGCCTGGTACACAGTAGGTTCTCAATGAAACAAGTAGCTTAAAAATGTAGTGCTTGTGTAGGGGAAGAAGTGGAAGGCTGGGGTTACAGGGCTTCTGCTGTAATCATCAGCTCCATTTCACTTTTGGAGACCGGTTTCTGAAGATTTTTTTTCCTCTTGTAGTTCTCTCTTAAACAACAACAACAACCTCCAAACTATTGAGATTAGAGATGTGGCTCAGTGGTAGAGCGCTTGCCTAGCATGCACGAGGCCCTGATTTCACTCCCCAGCATTACACCCACCCCCCAACACACACAAACTTTTTTTTTTACAGAAGAGTACTACATGTTAACAGAAATTTTAGGTAGGTAAGTAAAAAGGGGAAAGGATGACTTATACTAATATCAGTGGTAAATACTATTAATATTTGTGTATAACTTAGTATATATTATTCTGGAAGTGATCTTTTCACTTCATAACACATCACCTATTAGCTTGACCTTTCTAAGTCCTCTCTGAACTTTAGTTTTCTTATCTACGAAATGGGGCTGGGATTTAGCTCAGTTGGTAGAGCACCGCATGGTAGTGCCTGAGGTCCCAAATACAATTCCCAGCACCGCAAAAAGGAGAAGGATGTGGCAATCCCCTCCTGAGGCAATCCCGGAACAATCATCCTTTGAAAACCCTATGAGGGTTGTTATGAGTTAGACATGACTTGATGGCACCTAACAATAGCAACACAACAACAATCTATGAAATAGGGATAACAATGCCTACCTTATAGTATTGTAATAAATGAAATTATCCAAGGCTCAATACATAATAAACTATGCATGGAAAAGGATGAATGCATCCAGATATTCATCCTAGATTTTTCTTTACCTGGAGTAATTTGAAGCATACTAGAGATTGCATACTAGTTGCATGTGGTCCAAGACTGCCCACAAACTCATTTTGTTTGGTTGCAAGGGTCAACCTTCTGTTTTTGAATTACATGTTGTTGTTGTTGTTAGGTGCTGTCAAATTTGTGCCCCACTCATAGCGACCCTTGTAGGGTTTTCAATGGTTGATTATTTTAGGATTACCTCAAGAGAGGATTGCCAAGTCCTTCTCCCATTTTTGTGGTGCTGGGAACCAAACTCAGGAGACTGCAGAGCAGTGCTTTATCAACTGAGCTAAATCCCAGCCCTTTGAATTACATAGCAATCTGCATTTCCTGTGTCTGGTGTCTTAGCATCAGAAGATCTGACAGCACCGGGCCTACTCTCTGGAATGGTGGTGCTCACCTTGCCGAGGAGCAGCTGCCCTTAAAGATATACAGAGGCTCAGTTCTCCAGAGCCCCCACCCAATTTGCTTCACACATTTACCTTATCAGTGTAGCTCCTGCTGCAGCTAGATATGCTAGTGCTGGTTTAGAGCCCAATGAAGGATACAGACGGTCTCTGACATATTATTATTTGATAATGATCTTTTGACATTTGGCTAGTGCAAAAGCAGTACCCATTCAATAGAAACTGTACTTTGAATCTGAATTTTCATCTTTTTTTGAGTTTCCAGTCAGCTATAAGATCAAGAGGGTAAACAACTAATACCTGCAGCACACTGTGCTGTTAAGTCAGGATGTTCAGGTTAGTTGTATTAACTTCAATTTTCATTTATAATATTTTCAACTTATAATGGGTTTATCAGGACAGACACTCATAAGTCAAGAAGCATCTATAACAACACTCTATGAAGGGAGCTCACCAAATAACCTCATCATAGGAGGTAATTTTATAGCTGCAATTGCCTGTATCAGTTTTAGTGGAGTGGAATTTCCCAAATAAAAAAGCTTTCCTTGATATGAAATATAAAATTGAAGATGTAGAAATGGTAATTATTTAAGGATAAAGAAAAAGTTTACCACAATCTGTGTTTTCTTAATAAATTGTGAATCATAGATGATATAATTATTGAAAAGCTTCAAAAACTCTTGGGCTGAAATCATCACTCTGAAGGAGGAAATAAGCCATATATTTGAAAAACAATAAAATAAGCCTCCTGATCTTATTTGAAAACGCAAAAATTCAATGTTTATCACTTAACTAAGAAATATACACATGAACGAAAACAAGCAAAGCTTCTTGAAACTGAATACTTATTTTCAATAGCTCTATAAATAGGCCTTTGGAAATACTTCCACAGTGGTGTTTGCTGAAGTAACTGCAGTGTTTGTGGGTAGACTGAGGCAGAATATGACTACTAGGGTGGTATGTGGAACTGTATTAAGAGTGTCAGAATGTCATGACCGGATGATACTGTGAAGTTATTTCTAAGCCTCTCACCTTAAAATAACTACTTCAATCTTGGCTAACTTCATTCTCCATTTTAAAATTAAAAGACAGGGAGCCAATTCACTTGACTAAAGTGATGCTAACACTAGAACATCACAAGCTTTGATGTTCTGGTGCCCTTTCACTGATATGCAGGATGGACTGCTCTGCGAGGAAGAAATGGGTAGTGGACACATAGTCACAAACAAAAGATGGGCAGAAATGTTTAGATCAAAGAGACAGAGGCTGTGAAAGCCTGTAATAAAATTTAATATCATCTTGAAAGATGTCAAAGAAACACTATAGACTTATTTTTGTAATTCCCAAAATTCTCTTTTAGGGTCAGAATAAACTTATTTGGAAGAAAGAAAAGCTATTATGTATTAGTTTGCTGCTATAACAAATGACCATGGCTCTGGAGGCTGGATGTCTTAAATCAAGTCATCAACAGCATTGGTTCTAATTGAGGGCTGTGAAGAAGAAACAATTCCATGCCTCTTGCCTAGCTTTTGGTGGTTTATTGGTAATCATTGAAGTTTCCTGGCTTATGAGACCATCATCCTGATCTCTGCGTTCATCTACACAGACTTTCATATGTGTGTGTGTCTGTGTGTGTGACACTGAATTAGGGGCCTACCTTACTTTAGGATAAATTCATCTTAGCTAATTACACCTGCCATGAACTTCTTTCCAAGTAAGGTCACATCCCAAACAAGGTTTAGGAGCTCAACATATGAATTTGAAGAGATACAATTCAATTTATAACATTGTTACTTGAAAAAACAGTTGAATTTAAGAAATCATACCAGATTGTTTGCCTGCAGCTGTACCAGTGTGGCATAGATCCCATCAGATCTCAGAAGCTAAGCAGGGTCACACCTGGTTAGTACTTGGATGGGAGATTACCTGGGAGCACCAGGTGCTGTAGGCTTGGGAGAAGGACCTGGCAACCCACTCCCAAAAAACAATTAGCCTTTGAAGACCCTGTGAATAGCAGAGAAGCACTGACAATAGTGTTTTGTCTGTTGTACATAGTGTTGCATGCTGACTTGATGGCACCTAACAACAACAACAACCAGATTATTATTATTTTTTATTTATTTTTTTATTAGAAAATTTTAATGTAAATCATAATGTGATTCATTTTGACATGCTTTTCATTGTGACAATTTTCATATATGCAATTTGATAAGCATTATTCATATAGGTTACCCCTTACCCTCCTCTATGTTTCCCCCCTCCCCCCCTTCCCATCTAAGTTTCCCATCCAAGTCTTCTCTATCTTTTACTATATAGTATTTTTCTATATGTCCTTGGGTTCCATTT